>PVJA010025458.1:0-30753 GCA_004027025.1 Myocastor coypus
GTCCGGGTCCCTCCGGCAGGGCCTCAGAACCCTCAGCCTCTCTCCATGGCCACGATGGGCACACTGACACCACAAGCCAGCACTCATAATCTTATGCAGCTAAACTGATCACAACTGTTTTGGGGTCAGCTCGCACTTTCTGTGTTCTACTCAATGTACTAGCTATGTTTGCATTGTTAAGGATTGCTTTATTTTTTATTTTTTTAAGGATTGTTTTTATTAAGCAGTGTTTCCTCTGGCATTGTCACAGCACGTGGCCTCACATCGCCTCCTTGTATGGCTTATTTATTTTTAATTTTTTTTTTTTTCTTGTTTCAGAACCTTTATTTGTTTATTCACTCATTTTTATGGCTGGCTCAGCCAGCCCCAAGGGCAGGGCTGGCGCAGCATGTGGTGCTGGGATCTAACCGCGGTCCCTGAAGCCGCCCAAGCTTTCCCAACCAAGCGCTTTAGACCACTGAGCCATCCCGCCGGGCCCCTGGCTTTTTTTTTTTTTTTTAAAGAGTATTCTCAGAAACTTTTATATTTGTTGGTAGTGTTCAGACTGTAACTGACATTTCCAACACAAACAGCTGTTATTGCTTTCTGTTTTCTTTTTCAAAATCTACTTATACATTAGGTCTTTTTTTTTTTTTTTGTCTTTTTGAGACAGGGTCTCGCTATGCAGTTGAGGCTGGTCCTGAGCTCACTTTTGTAGCCCAGGCTGGTCTCGAACTCGCACCGATCCTCCTGCCTCAGCCTCCCGAGTGCTGGGATTACAGGCGTGAGCCACCACGCCCAGCCTACATTAGGTCTTGGTGTTATCAATACCGACAAATTTTCTGTTTTCATTTCCCCTAGAACTTTTTCTGGTAAAACTGTGGGCTTGGTAGAACAGTAATGCATTAACCAGTTGACATCATGGAAGCAAACTTAAAAAATATATATACAGCCACAAGATCATGGTCTCCCTTGCTTGTAGGCCGGCACTAAGAATAACAAGAACTATGATCCCTGATTTACTGCTCCTCATGCAGAATGAAATGCCACCAAGAGATTCACAGCTGACTGAAGGTTTCAGCAGAGGGTCCTAAGTGACACCCGGCAGCAGATAAATATTTATAGTTCTGTGTGACAGTGTGAACCTGGGCTCTGGCTGTCAGGAATTGCTGTTATTATCAAGTTCGCTCATTTCTGTAAAGATACCTGAAGTGATAATTAATGTAGCATCAAATTAATACTTCACTGTAAAGTCTTGCTTCATTTAATGTTTTCTTTTAAGGAGAAAAAAACAAAAGCAATGATACAGAATTTCAGACAAGATGATAGGAGATTACCAATGGTTAACACATGGCAACCTATTATCTTCAAAGCAGTTGCTCAGCGTCATTTAATGGTCTTGAAAAGTTAAATTACTTTATTGTGCCTCTGGCTATTTTACAGATCCCCCCAATGAGACAGAGACAGAGATGGGAGGTGGAGGAAGAGGGAGCAAGAACAGCAGGAGGGAGAAAGGCAGGGAGGAGGCAGATGAGATGGAGGAGAAAACAGATGGAAAGCAAGCCACCTAGCAAAGCCACTGAAAGTGTGGGCTGCTTTGTCCTAGAATATCCAGATAAATAAAAACCCAAACTCTCTTCGAATTCCTACCTTGGTTAGTTTTGGAATAATGGTCTATAAATGTCAGTAAATATATAGTAATTTATCCTGGTTTTAAATAGTTTTGAAGTCAAAAAAGAAGTCATAAGGATGACTTAATTTAAGCAAATGTAAAAACAAACAAACAAACAAACAAACAAGCAAAAAACCCAACCCCCCCCAAACTTCAGTGCTTTTCTTAGTGTTAGAAAATCAGACCTAAAGGGAACAAACATTCCTGATAGTGTCTACGGCAACTCTTAGGTCTGAGATAGCACCTTGTGTGTGTGCAAAGACAAGTGTTGAAGCTCCTGATTCTACTTGTTACATGTGACAATAAAGGTCCACAGATGTCACCATTCAAACTGGAGCAATTGTGCAAGATGTATCACAAAGTATCTGATGTCGACACAGACAGGGCTTGCTGTAACAGAGAAGTAGAATGGCTTGCTCAGGCACAGGCACTGGTGGGGTGCCCCTGAATGATGGAGGACAGGAGGGCTCCAGCCCCAGCACCTTGCCGCTCCGACAGTCCAGAGTGCGGCCTTGAGTGGCTAAGCCTGGAGTATGGGCTGGTAATAGTCAAGAGATGCTGGAGGGTGCCCTACACTGACAGCCCAGGGAGGAAGGAGGGGAACCTGTGGCTGCCAGCCTCACAGAAGCCTTGAGGGGAGTTGACAGGGTCACTTTCTCCTGCAGAGCCAAAACTATCTGGGAAGCAACTCTGCTTCAGAAGTCCAGGTCCTCCAGAGACTGAGGGTAAGAAATGAGCTCACAAAGCCATCAAACACACAGAAAGGCATGTGTGGTCACCAGGAGCAGTGGCACTCAGGTCCCAGCTTCCTGGCTGTGATACTGTGGTGGGAGATGGATCAGCTGTAGTAACTCCTGGACCTGCCGGGGCCAAGGATAGCATGCCATTTTGGCCCAACACAGAGCTCTGGGTGTCAAAGCTCCGTGTCCCCTGGCAGTCTGACTTCTCCCTCTGTCCAAGCCTACTTCTTTCTGCTGCCAGGGATAGATTATTGACACCTGGCCCCCTAAGTCAAGTGGGTATGGCACATCATGCTGTGAGATTTGGCAGTCACGAGCCAGCCAGTGCAGGCACCACAGGGTGGCAAGGGCTGTGGCTACCGGGAATATGCAGAATGTGTTTTAAAGAACAGAGGATGCAGCTTCAGAGATGAGCAAACCACAACCTACCAGAAATGAACCAGAAAACTAAAATGAAAAAGATAAATGTTGAAATTAAGACAAAGAAACCATCACTGGACAGGTGAGATGGGAGATTATAACAGATGAAGAAATAATTAGGACCTGATGATATAGCTGAGATGTTTGGAGACAGTGAACAGGAAACAACATTAAAGATAGGAAGGGCATAGCAAGAGGTCCACACACGCTGCTGGGGAAGCTGAAGGAGAATGCAGTACAGAGCTAATGTTTGTGCAACTTCCCAAAGCTAATGAAGGGCATCTTCAGAAAAGCTTGCTAGGGAGCACCCTGGGAGCTCCCCAGGACATCTGTGAACACAAGGCTCACCATGCAGGGACCATAGGTACACGTGCTCAGGGCCAAGCTGTAGACCTCAGCTTGGGCCACAGACTCCTGGAGATGGCAAACCTTCCTGGGGCTACTAAGAAACATGCAAGACAAGCAGCTATAGTTGGTGGTACAGCATCCAGAGGGGATTCACATACAGCATTTGCAAGCCTCAGAACTAAAGTACTGACCACTCTCAGAGAGTAAACAAGAAAACCGAAGCGCAGTCATGCGTGCTGTGAGCTAAGCTACTTGGGCGGCTGAGGCAGGAGGAGGCCAGACTGGGCAAGTATAGCAAGGCTCTTTCTCAAAAACAGGACACCACCAAAGCGCAGAGTGTTCTTTTCTACAGCAGAGCTGCTCTTCTGTCACTTGCAAGCTTGTCAGCACTGCCCCGTAGCATCTCTGGCTCACCTGAGTCTATCCTGCATTTGCTCTGGGTTCTCAGGTCTGTCACAATGCAGTCTGAGCAGTATATACACCATACTTCCACTCCTTTGTTTGCTAGTCTGGGAGCTGAACCCAGGGCCTTCATACTGCACCCATAATCTCAGTAGATCATGAGTTAATCACAAGTCTGCCCCATGACTTACATGAAGTTTTGGGGGGACAACTAGACACAAACCATAATAGTGATTAAGAAACAACTTACAGCTTCAGGCTGCTGGGATTATGGGTGTGTGACACCCAGCCTGTGGCAGACAGCCTGAAGGCAACATGAAGGGGGACAGACTTGCTCTCTGTTCCACTGTTGCCACTGCTCCTGACCTTTCGCTCTTGCTGTTTTACTGTTTTCTGCCGTCATGAACTGCTGCCCTCCACCACGTGCCACTCTGTCGTGGAGCCAGCTGACTACAAACTGAAACCTCCACAAACTGTGAGCTAGATAAACCTTTCCTACCTTAATTTTGGGTGTTAAGTATTTGGTCCCAACAACAAGAAAATAGTAACAGAGACAACCACTTATCTGGTAACTTCCTTAACGTTACACTATAAAGTCTATAAAACTTAAATTTTACTAACACTGCCTAAGTTTTACACTTAATCTTACTGAAAGGCTGTGAAACATCTGCCTTTTAATTTTAACTGAAGCTGAAGCTATGTGATGCCCCCCAAAATTGAGCCCAATGAAAGAAACCAAATCAAACCCAAAAAGGCAACTTAGAAAGGAACTCATAACCAAGTTTTTCCTTTCTAAATGTCTTCTGATGTTGGTTAGCTAGTCAGCTGATAATTATTATTTACAAGATGGAGTCTAAGCGGCTGGGGAGATAGCTCTGTGGCAAAAGTGCCTGCCTGGCAAGTGCAAGGTTGTGAGTTTGAATCCTGGTCCCACAAAAAAAAAAAAAAAAAAAACAACCAAGATGGAGTCTATTACAGCCTGTAACTCTGAAGAAAAGGATGCTGATACCAAAACATTGAGCTATTTTCCTAACTATAGGAAAAGAAAAATCAAATGAAGTACAAGACATTTACAGAGTTTATAATGCTTAATTTGAAATTTCCATTGGTTTGATTATAGTAATACTTTCTTTGCTATTGCTAAGCATGCAGTGGGGTGGACCATGATCAGGACAACAAATGAATATAGTCATGCATCAGGACTGAGAAAGCCCCTAAGTCCTACCATGCTGCATGCTACCAGAAACCAAGTCCCCTAGTGAACTGAATGCCACACTGGAATAATTCCAAAAATGGGGTGTAAGAAGTTGAATATGTGAATAGCATTTTATCTTATTCGGTCACTTATACAGCACATAATACCAGATAGTATTCTGATGTTATAAATGTGAATTCATCTAATTAGCACAACAGTTAAAAGAATACTCCTACCCAAATGTTACAGATCAAGAAAGTTACCTGTCCAGCAGCCAGATAACTTTCCAAAGGTCATGGCCTTGGCCAGGGGCAGAGCTGAGAGGTGAAGGCAGCTGGCTGGTTTTAAACCCCTGTTCTCAATTATCAGCCACACAATTATCAGCTGGTAAAGGTAGTGTGTCAGTTAGCTAAGCTTAGCAAGAATTTATTCTAATAGAAAGTGTTTTCTCTAGAGACTGGCCTTATAGTACTTTAAACCCTCCAGAATATAACTGCAAGTGTGAACATATTTCATTAAAATAAAAAATAACAAAGGGAAACAAAATGAAAGGACTATGGAATACCTAAAATTGTCAGAAAGTCCATTTGCTCCTTTATTGACATGCAATACAGAATAGGTCTTTTATATGTCCAAACTTGGGCAGCTCAGAAACACAGCTATTTAGAAAGTAAAAGCAACAAACAGCAAGAAGAAATAGAGGAATTCACAATCACCACCAGAGCAAGAGACAGAAAATTTCTAAGTCTAAGCTCTAAAAGTAATCCAGATGTACTTTCAATAGGAATAAAGGCCCAATAGCTGTAGCTCAAATGCTGCAGTGTCTCAGAATGGGAGAGTGACAGAGCCTGGCAGGGAGGGGCATCCCAGGACTGCAGATAGAAGCCTGGGTTTGGCTGCACAGAATCACATGAGGCGTGAAGGCTGAACTCCCCACCCTGTAACCTTCACCAGAGCCTGTGTGAGGAGAAAGGCCGCTGGAGAGTGGACAGAGGGACACAGGCTGGCAGAGGCTGGGTGGCCAGCAAATGCCATCTCCTTCCTTGGCAAGGCTGAGTCCACTGAATCTAAATTAAATGTTGGCACAGTTCTAGTGGTCTACACTGATTTTAAAAAAATTATATATATGTATATGTGTATGTATACATACATACATACTGAGGATTAAAACCAGAACCTCTGCACTGAGCTCTACCTCACTCACATTCCGCTCTTGAATATTGTTTGAGATAAGAGAATCTGGCTAGATTTCTCAGGCTGAGTTTGAAGCTGTAATCTTACCTCAGCCTCCTAGAGCCACAACTAGTTTTACTGATGACTATTTTTCAAAAAGCTATATGGTGCTCTTCTGTGTTCCACAGCTTGTGATAAAGATATTGTATATAGGAGAGGAAGTCCTGTGTCCTCTTCATAGAGAATCTCTTCAAGTCACCTTCAGCAGGCCTTGCATCAAGGACAGCTGTATCTCTTCCTCACAGCTGCTGTATCTTCAGGCACAGTAGCCGTGCAGCTGACCGCACATTGATGATCCTTTCCATTCTGCTTGCCAAAAGTGCAGGGAAAACGAGCAGCCCTAAAGGCAGCAACCAAGGCAAGGTTCATCACAAAGTTTTAGGCTCAGTCTGTACCTTTCCCCTTTCCTGTTTCCCACTTCCTTTTAAAAGAATTTGTATTTTTGTATACTGAATTTCCTTGATGGCTACCTTAAATCCTTTTTAGAATAAGGACAAGAAAAAATACTTGAATAAAGTATTTATGTATAAGCAGAGTTCAGGGCCTAGCTAAGCATCCAGCTCCTAGTAAGCTAGGGCAGTGGTGCTGAACCTGAACCAAATGTACCACAGCTGGCTGCTTATTATCACTGAAACCTCTAAGAGGGTCACCATAGCTGTGCTAGGGTCTATGTCTCCTGATTTCAACTCAGAGTTCTTTAAATAAACTGTATTAATTAATCATCATGATAATCATTAAGAGACTTCATATTTTTTTAAAAAATACTCTGCTTGTTAGAAGGAAGAAAGGTACTAATGTTGGCTACTGGGAGTTATGTGAATACAGCATATACAAAAGAGCCCAAACAGTTTTGTTAATAGTGGAACAAAAGGAACTCTAGCATTTTAAAACTCCTGCAGGGCTTTACTAGATCATTCTGATCTCCAATGTATTCTATGCAACATTAAGAGCAATCAGGATCTTAGGTCACAGTAACTGTTCCAGAGAAAAGATTTCAAACTGAGTTCTATAAAGTTAAAGGATTATGCACTCAAAATTGTCCTCAAGAATGTGATACCTGAATTGTGTGTCAGATTTTATTAGAATACTATCATAGCCATTTATCACAATATGTTCTCATGTGTCATGTGGTATTACTTTGCTTTGAATGTTCTCAGACAACTGAGAGGAAGTATAAAAAGAACACATGAATATGACATCAGATTGCAGAAGGGAAAGCATGAAAATGAAAAGGAGAAAGTGAAGAGTCAGAAGCTGCAACTTGCAATTCATCAGAAGCCAGTGCCTTACTGTCTTCACCTGCACAGGTACCATCTGCACCTTTTAAAATGTCCTTTGGAAAGGCAAAATAATTTCAAAAGCAGCCAATGCTATAAAGGGCTGATTAAATGTTAAATGAGTATAGTGTGACTAATACTTTTAGAAAACAAATGAGAAGCAGAATCAAGTTTCCAGAAGCAGAGTGGATTTCAAAGGTTTTCACAGGCTGCAGTGCCTGCAAAATGCAACTAATGGATCGTATTTGTAAAGATAGGAAGAATAGCAACTGTCAAGAAATAATCTGTGACATTACAGCAGAAAGCATGACCAAAAATAATTCATTTAAACAGAAATCTCGGAGCTCAGAGAGCCAAGTGGGTACCACCTTCAAAATTGAACACTGTCAGGGGCTGGTACTTAATAAGTAAATGTGATTGCTTAAAGCCTGCTGGCAATCCTCTTATTAATATGGTCAAGACTCTTTATTTTGATAGCCAATCTTTACTTTTAAGAGGAATTTGGAACTACTAGGTAACTGCTCCAGACTGCCATTAAAACTTCACTATGTTGAAGCCTTAATCACCTTTGGGAGGTAAACAGGTCATGAGCATAGAGATCTTGTGATGGGATTAGAGCCCATGAAGAGGCAGCGATAGCTTTTGCTTTTTCTCTCCCATGTGAAAGCCCAGAAACAAGACAGCTATCTGCAGGCCAGGGAGGGGCCATACCAGAATTCTGCCCTACTGGCACCTGGATCTCATATTTCCAGCATTCAGAACCCTAAGATGTCAATTTTTGTTGTTTGCTCAATATTGTTTTGCTATCACAACCCAAACTCTAAAAGTAACAGTGCCTTTCAAATCCCAGTTCCATGGATGATTCCTGTCAACAGTTACATTCATGCCCTAAGGTTATTAATTCTTTTTTTTTTTTTTTTTTTTTGTCTTTTTGAGACAGGGTCTCGCTATGCAGTTCAGGCTGGCCTTGAGCTCACTTGTAGCCCAGGCTGGTCTCGAACTCGCACCGATCCTCCTGCCTCAGCCTCCCGAGTGCTAGGATTACAGGCGTGTGCCACCACGCCCAGCTAGGGTTATCAATTCTTAAGATAACTTAATGTTATTAGTGACTGCTACCTGACAGACATTATCTTGGTGATGCTAATGCTGCCACCTCTACCATATTTAATTCCTAGTGTGTGGCAGATACCGTGCTAAATACCTGACAAACACATTCCTACTTGATTTTCAGGTTTCCACAGCTAGGTGTTAATATCTTGGTCACATAAACAAAGAAATAGAGATCTCAAAGTCCGGAAGCCACATGATTACCAAAAGGACAGGGCTTAGATTTGAACCGAGGTCTATCCGCCTTTGGACTTTGTGCTTTTTCTAGCCCACAGTGATAGAAGCCTCTTACAGACTGAGCTAAGACTTGTGAGCGCCTGATCCAATAAAGGAACCTATATTGCAATTTATTCCATGAAACTGAGAGCAGTTTATTGTATTCCCAGGCAACTACAAAGGACTAATGCCAATAGGGACGAAAAGATGAAAGAAGCAGAGGAACATACCTTCCAAAGTCAGATAATTTTGTCCCCAAGAGAATGGGACCAAGAATGGGCTTTTCTGGGACTAGAGAAAGCAGGTTGGGACTTGGAGGTGTTCAAGGATAAAGGAAGTTAACACCTCACTTCTGGAACAGACTGAACCTTCTAGAAAGCTGCTAAATCTTAAGTTGAGAGACTTTTTGGGTAAAATGGTGATCATTGAAACTGTCATGTAGAACAGTACTTACATGAAAAGAATTATTAACAAAAGTCCTTCATAGCCTAAGTACTATAGTTCTAAAGGTAATTTTCAGTGTTCTGGCCACGGCCACTTCAGAGCATGGACTAGAGGAGAACTTTATGTCTGCATGTTCTTACCATTTTGTAATTATGGTAGGCATGTAATCTTTGGCCTTGATGATAATTAGGCATGAATGTTAACCTGAGAAACTCAAAGATAAAAACGGTTACCTGGTGGTACTTCTTTAGGATGTTGTGCATTTCAGCCACGTCCTCACTGGTGATGGTCTTGATGACATACCTCTTGTCATAAGAAGTGTGAAAACGGGCCCCACTGCGTGCCTGGGAGTCATTGGGAAGGGGCGCGCTCCTGGTCAGGGAATTCTTCCCGGATGGTGTCAAAGGAAGAGGGAAGAGGGAAGAGAACTGATTAAAGGTGTGACTTCCAAATCCATAGACAATCTGCTGTCACAGCAAGAAGCTTGAAATAGACTGATAAGTCTTCAGGATTTTATATTTATCACAACTTGAAATGCAAGACTCAAATAAAATGACAAGAGCTTGGCTAAGTATTTTGATTCTAATGTGCTTACAAGTAGGTTGATAACTAAAATTTCAATCACAGTAACTTTATTTACTCTGTTTTTTTCAGAGGTGGACAAGGGCTCAAATTTTCTTTTAAAAAGATGACATTTCTGGGTGTGGTGGCATAAGCCTGAAATAAATTACTTAATGTTTTTTTAATTTTATTTATTTACTCATTTATTTATTTTTTCTTTGTTTCAGGACATTTGTTTTGTTTTATTTTTATGGCCGGCTCAGCCTGCCCTGAGGGCAGGGCTGGCGCATCTTGTGGTGCTGGGGATCGAACCGCGGTCCCTGAAGCCACTCAAGCTTTCCTAAGCAGGTGCTTTAGACCACTGAGCCATCCTGCCGGGCCCCGATTATTTTTTAAAAAGAAAAAGATTAGGTTCCAATTATGAAAGGAAAATTTACAGTTACCGAATATTCCCTTATAATGTGTCAGGCGTGGTGCTGGCATGTGGGAACCCAAACTGCTGGTGTCCATTTTGTAATGACATCATCATCTCACCACAGCCTCATCCTGTGACAGCCTCTAGTTAGGTTTCTATTTTTTGCTGTTTTCCCATAAATCACACGCTCTAAGTCTGCCCCCAGGTTGCCCTGGAAACCTGCTGACATGTTCCAAAGTCGCCCCACGTAGCCTAAGATACATGCTGATGTCCCAGGCGGAAATTACCTCATTCCCGCGCCCTGTATATATGCCCGAGCACCTTTTTGAATAAACGAGACTTCATCAGAATCCTGCCTTGTCTCAATTTCTCGTGTCTCTTGTCCTTCATTTCCCCTTCAACCCCCACTCCCCTTCTGGGACCCACGTTGATTCCCTTGCAGGTCGAGGCACTGGCACTGTGCAGAGGATTTCTCCTCACTGCTAAAACTGCCATGCATGATCACCATCACTGTCATCATCATTGGACAGATGAAGACAGGCAGATGCAGAGAAGTTTGGTAACACAGACTTCTCTCCATAGCTGGTTAAGAAAGAGCTGGACTTCCAACTCAGGTGGGTCTGAACACAAATTTTCAACTAGTAAACTATCCCAATAGTTTGCTTTAGTGCTATAATTGCAATAGTTTGCAATTGTGCTGCCTGTGGAGGAGACAGGAATCTAGGACATAAACTACTCTTCAAAAGACTGTTTGGCCCACCTTATGCCCTGCATAGCCATATTTGTTCACTACTGATCCCTGGGTGGGGGTGCAGCTCTGAGTTGGGGCTCTGGGCCTGATTTCATTCCACTGTTTGGTTCCTGCTCTCAACACTCTAGCTAGGAACACCTGCCTCTTTTCTCTTCTGCTTGTAACACCTTTCTAAGAGCTGCCAGGAAACCTTCCCTGCTTGCGTTCTTTTTCATGCTGGTCATCAGACTAGTGGGAACAGTCATCCCCTGGCCTCCGAGGAGTTTCGCTTTCCTGGCTGCTACTGTGCTCCTGTATAATGAGCTCATGCTGGCCTCACTGTATTGCGTTGGGGGCTAAAACACCAGGATGCTTTCGCCTTCAACTTGTTCTTTAAACGTGGGTACCCAAAGTCTCCAAAGATGCCTTTGGAAGAGCGCATAATCTTTTTGTCCCATAAGTAATTAATGAAAGGATCCCTTTCTGTCTTGTACATTCAAGTATCCTTATCCTTAGCTTCTTCCCATGGTGCAGTCCAGCAGGACTGAGCCATCCCATGGAGAATGCGACTGCAGCAGTGCAGAAACACATGGAGGCCGTGGGCTTGAAAAGGGAAGTGGTCCGTGAGTGCATCTTCATTTCCCAGGACGCACTTGGTGGTAGTAGGTTGTTTTATTCTGAGACAGAACATCTCATATTGAGCTCATGCAAGTATATCTGCTAAGTGCAGTGCCATGGCTGCCAATTAGCTAAATCTGCTTCTCTGAGCTTATTAGAAAACCTGAGATAAAAAAATCAGTGTATTCCCAAGGACTTTAACTAGCAGAGTTTGCCAGTGTTAAATTATCCTTAAGACAACTGAAATTCATTAAATGAATTCAGAATGATGAAAAGATTTTCCAGATAAAAAAGCCTAATTAACAATAGCTCAATTCTGTTATATTATTTTCTGAAAAATTCTTTAAAAATATTCTTTATATTACATCCTACTTACGATAAAAAGATCAAACTGAATGCTACCTTTTGTGCGTTTTTAAAATTTCTTTATTACTTTTAGTAAGAAATAACAATGAAACAGTTTCAAAACACATTAGTAGTACATTCCCAATAACTGATACAATGCATATTGTTGTCCTTGTAGTAGTTATATAGGTCACAGGATGTAGACATGATAATCTTTTAATCATTGTTGGTATAGAAAATTTCTTCTCATTGAACTAAGAGAAAGTAGTTGCATACATAGTCCAATATTCCATAATCACAGTGGGTTATTGGCAGAATTGGCAGTGTTGGAAGCTGCTGATTTAAGCCTTTTACAGCTCAGCATACTAATCTAGTTTTATGTTTTATACTTCCTGGTTAAACTTTTCTGCTGGGTGGTTAAGGCCAAGCTAGAGCAAGACCTATATAACAAAACATGTAACTTTTGTATCTCTCAAGGTCAGTCAAATCCCCCTCAAGATTTACTTTCAAACTATGTAGAGTGCTTTGTAGAACTATTGTCAGTGTCAGCTGTCTGGATGAGTCACCAGAAAAAAAAAAAGAAAAAAAAAAAGCAGTTAGTGCTCTCTGTTAATTGTTTCTCTCCCAAACATTAATTTGTAAAAGGGCAAAACAAGAACTTGAAGAATTGTGAGACTGCAAATTATCTTGGGATAAAACCAAAGCAAGACCAACCGAATCCATGAAAGCCAGGTGGAGGAGGCTGCCAACTGACAGTATGTGTCAAATAATCTTAGGTGCTGTGAACAGTAAGGTATAACCATATCCAGTCAAGGATGAACTGGGGCAGTGCAGGCTTCACAGACTTTTCCTAGGATAGCAGACTTGGAAGCAACGTGTCCTCTACAGGGCAGGTGGGATAGAATATGAGCAAGGTCTACAGCCAGTGCTTCTCCTGCTCAGTAAGCAACTGAATCACCTGTGGGCCGTGTTAGCATGCAGATTCTGATTGCACTGGTTGGGGCTTGGGAGGCAGCGTGTGTCGATGTGGCAGGTCTGCAGGTCATGTGTGAGAACCGTGGGTCTGTTGTGCCATGGCTCTAATGTGTTTCACCTGGTGCGTGATGTGTAGCGTATTGTGTTCTTGTGTTATAATGACATGCTCAGCTGCATTAACACACCCTTCTAGTATCTCCAAGTCTAGTTTGCTTGAAGTGGGAAACTTTCACAAAACCCATAGCATTTGCTATATTAATTAAAGAAATATTTCACAAGCCTGTGAACAAGGTAATAAAAGTTTATAAAGACTAGAAATGTATAATCAAATACCACAACAACTTCTTAGCTCAGGTGCCACTACCTCCTAAATTCCTTCCCTTTCTGTTCAATTTCAGATACATTGCTATAATCATTTAGTATTGACTTTGCATTAGGGTACTGGCCATGTCTTAATCTCAGCATATAAAATTCTAAAAATTCTTTCTCTACTGACATTTGGTAATATGTAATATGGTAATATGAGTACTCCTAACTTACAATTTCTACTTCTACTAAGTGGAAAAAAACATCTTAAGGTTTATGGGTTTCAAGTAGTGAAACTAGAAACAGTGTGCCAAAATTTAAAAGTACCTTTCATATCATAGTGAACATAAGAATATGAAAATATCAATCAAATTAATAAAAGCTGATTTAATAGACAGGTACAAGCTAGGAAGTTAATGTGAATGCATACCAAGTGCCTGATCCGTTAATTATAAGGTTTGGGAGAATCCAACTCATGATTTCCTATCTATGCACGTTATGGCTTGTACGTAGTTGTCCCCTCAAAGCCTCATGCAACCATGAGGCAGGGACTTTTAGAGTTTGAGACTTGACTAATGATCCACTGGGATTATGTATTTTAGCACTGATGAGATTATGGGTCTGAGTATTGATGGGAATTATAGGTGTGGCCTGAGGAGGATAGGCTAAGGCAGAGAGCCTGAGGTAATATAAAAGAGAGACAAGAGAGATAGACTCTCGCTACTGTTCTCTGCTGCCCTTGTTGGTCGGTTGCCTCTGTAGCGATTGCTGCTGTTCCTCTTCCATGATCTGGAATCTCTCTGCCCTATTCCACTCAGCCTTGGGCCAGCTGAATATGGACTGAAACCTCCAGTAACTGTGACCTAAACAAACTTTCCTTCCTTCCTTCATTTTGGGTGTCAGGTATCTGTCCTAGCAATGAGTAAAAAGTAACTAAGACAGAATTTAGTTACTGAGAGTGGGGTGGTCGCTGTGACTAACCTGACCATGTGGATTGTGAGTTTTCGGAAATGGCTTATGGGAACAGACAGAAAAGATTTGGACAGGTTGTCTACTTGTGAAAAGTTGGAAAAGCTTTGGCTGTTCTGTAGGGGAGATTCTGGTCAGAACTCAGATCAGAAGACTGATAGAAGGCCTGCCTGTAAAGACAAGGTTGAGGAGGTTTCTGCTGAGAAAAAGGATAGCATTGGTTGTTGGATTCCAGATGATCTGTGCTATAGCTTGGCTGAAAGTCTGTTGGAATTTTGCTCATGCCCAGAGACTTTGCCTAAGACTGAGATTAAGCATGGCGGACTGATTAATCTTTCAAGAGATATTTCAAAGCAGTAGACTATTGGGGCAGTGGTAGGGTTGTTATTGGCAACTTTTAGCCAGATTTATGTTGAAAATGAAGAGCAAAGAGCCAGGCAGGATGATTTAAAATGTTGTTAGTTTGGCCAGGAAGGAAGCACCAGGAGAGCTGTGGACTGCAAAGATGGAGCTGAAAGGATCTCCATTGCTTGGAAGGAACCAGAGAATCAAGAGGATGACCTGCAGGCATCACAAGAGGCAGCAGCTATCCAACCTTTGCAACCCTAGAATTGCAAAGGGGAAAGGATTTATTTACCTCGAGAAGAAAGCCGCAGACACCCAAGTACCAGAATGGTGGTAGCAGCCAAACCAGATTCCAAAATGGCGCCTGCTTGGAGAATTTGCTTCTTAGAATCAGAGTCAGAGTGCTCAGCGATCCAGGCCCTCAACTCCTATAGCCAAGAGAGAAGGAGGCCTGGCTACTGCTCCGGCTGGCATGAGACCTTTGCACCATTCACGTGGCATTGGTTTTAGGCGCATTCAGAATGCAGGAGTTGTGAGGTTAAGAAGGCTTCCACCTCAATTTCAGAAAAAGGCCTGAGAGCCAAGCAGTGTGGCCCTGAGAGGGAAGTGTTTGAAGCAGAGAGTGAGAAGGCTATTTTTGTGGAAACCCCAGAAGCCATGGGAGCTACCACCAAGAGTGTCATAGTGGCAGAGCAGTGTAAGGCCTTTGGAGCTCCCCACTCAGTGCAGACTGCTTCGGATGTTCCAGTAGGAACTATGGCTTTTTTTTTTTTTTTTTTTTTACCCTGATGGGTTTTGGACATGTGTTGGTTCCAGTGTTTTGTATTACGCTGTTGTTTGCAACTTTTGGAATGCTAATGTTTATCTTGTGCCTTTGAATGTTGGATGTATTCAACTTTTCTTTTGTACAGGAGCTCACAGGGAAGAGTTTGCCTTGGATCTTAGAGACTTGGGACTTGGACTTTTCAGCAATGTTGAAACTGTTGGGACTTTGGCAACTCTTCAAGATGGACTAAAATGTCTTTTGCAAAAAGAGATGTGCAAGAGACTTTGGGGGTCCAGAGGTGGGAATGTTATGGTTTGTGTCTAGTTGTTCCCGCAAAGCCTCATGCAGTCATGAGGCAGGGACTTCTAGAGTTTGAGACTTCATCCATGATTCACTGGGATTATGTGTTTTAGTACTGATGAAATTATGGGTCTGAGTACTGATGGGAATTATAGATGTGGCCTGAGGACGATAGGCTATGGCAGAGAGCCTAATGTAATACAAAAGAGAGACAGAGAGATAGACTCTTCCTATTGCTCTCTGCTGCCCTGTTTGGTTGGTTGCCTGTCTCTCGATTGTTGCTATTCTGCTGCCATGAACTGAACGCTCTCTGCCTTTTTCACTCAGCCTTGGGCCAGCCAAATATGGACTGAAACCTCCAGTAACTGTACGCTAAATAAACTTTCCTTCCTTCATTTTGTGTATCAGGTATTTGTCCCAGCAACGAGTAAAAAGTAACTAAGACAATGCACAACATTCCTGCTGGAAAAGAGAAGCCAGGTGCATGCCCAACTGAAGACAAAAAACTGGTGTCCAAAGCTTCCTCAAGGAAATAAAAAAGGGGTTAACTTAAGAAGTCAGGACCAAACCTTTGCCACCATGGAATACTACAGATTTGGGAACTAAGGTAAAACTGTGTTAGAGGCAGGGAGGTGCAACAATTATGGTGCTGGTCTGGGTTGAGGAACATACTCTGCCATTTAGTCAGCTCCTCTGAACCTCAATCTCTGGTTTGTAAAGGGATGAAAAATGTGACCAGGAGAGAAAAGCAACTGACTTAGACATCTACCTCACAGCTCACTGCTCTGGGACTTGGTGGGGACACAGGCTGAATAGGTGGCTTAGAGCATGTTTCCCCAGGAGAGTCTGTTTCAGCAGCCAGGGTACAATCACTTTGCCAAGGCATGACGATGGTTCAGAACATCTGGCCCCAATGCAGAAGATGACAGTGGTTCTAGAAACTGCATGAAAAATCATACTCTAGATTCCAGATGTGTTCAGGACAACACATGGGCTGAGAGAAGGAGGTTCTATGTGTTCAAAGTCCTTGCACTGCCTGCTAGTGGTATGCTAACAGTTAAGCTGACTGTGAAACTCAGAGTTCTGTATTCTGTTGCAAAGGAAAAACAAATCACAGCATGGGCTGACTAGATGCTTAGACAGTGGAGGAGTCCAAGAAGAGAAGGCTTCCAGGGAAACATGGTCTGTAGGTGACTTCTGTGTACCCCTGTGGAGTCCCTCCAGCTATAAATAAGCCTCACAGTCCAAGATCATAGAACTGGAGGTAACTTTGGAGATTGCTTCAACTCACTCAACTGGCAGATAAGAAAACAAAACCACACACTAGAAGGGACTCTGTGTCAGTTCTTTAATGTATCCACATGCCCATTATATGGAGGCCTGGTCTCTCTGGTCTGGCAGGCAATATAATTGGACAGCAGATATTGATTTTTCCATGGTAACAAGCACTTTGTGGGGCCAATTTAGAGTGTGAGTCAGCTGGCACAGAACCAAATCTGTCTTTAAGCTTTTTATTTTTGCCAAGTAAAGCATGTAGAAAGTATTAACAATAACACCCATAACACTAATGCAGCCCAGAGTCCCCATGTAGACTTTTATTAACCTATGCACAAAGCTACCTCACCTCATTCTAGGGCTGGGCATTACCTACCTGTGACTCAAAGAGGTGAAACCTATCTTCTCTCCAGACAAAAGTTCAGACACACACACACACACGCGCGTGCGTGTGTGTGTGAAACAAGCTTTAGAACAGGAAAACTATACCGCACCCAGGTGTAACAATTCATGCAATTACAATTCATATAAATACAGTGCTGAAAGAGGCTTGACATTTGGTGTTCCCACAAACCCTACTGATAGTGGTGACCAGGTCAACCCTTAGAATTCCTTGCATTTCTGACCATGTGGTACATCTCACTATTCTAATTTGTCTGCACAGTCTGAGGACTACTGGAGATTTTCATGCTTCTCTCACTGCAGGGTTTCATCTTTTGAAGACTGTCCTATGCTCTGTGTTTTTCTGCTGGAAACTATACGGGTTTCCTTGGTGAAAAAATGCCCAAGTAGGAAAGATGAATCCCGAATCCTTTACACTGGAACTGCTGATTCCTAGGTTACTTTTGTAAGCTAAGAAATACAAAGAACAGGGAAAATGAATTTATGATGAAACTGGCAAGTTAAGACTGTATGGAAGAAAGTAAGCCAACAGAAGGCAGCACTCAAAATTTTTTTTCTCATCTTAGTCACTTATCTTTTTTTCTTTTCTTTTTCTGTATTTAGTACAGGGCCTACAGGGTCTCACTATGTAGACTAGACTGTGACTATGATTCTTCTGTTTACAGCCTCCCAAGTGCTGGGATTACAGGTGCAGTAAGACGCCCAGTCTTAGTCACTGTCTCAAGACCTGTAAGTGCACAGGCAAGGCGACAGGGATGGGGTGGCATGGCAAGCCAGGGATCAAACCTCGGCCACTGCACTTTGCCTAAGCAGGTGCTTGGTGTGCAGAGCCATCTGGCTGGCCCTTAGTCACTCAATTTAACAATCCAAGTCAGAGATTCAGTTCACATCCAACCAATGTGTTGAAAACATCATTTGCAAGGATGGTTTGGTCATTTTCAAGACAATTTCAGTTTCCAAAGTAAAATGTTCCCTTTCATGAACCTTTACCCTGATCCACCTGTTTGTCTTTATAATATGACTGCAAAACAAAATTGCCTGGAAAAATGTACCTGGGGTTGAGAGAGAAAGCTTAGAGCTCTATGTTCAATGATAAAGTGATACTGTTTAAATTTAAAACCTGAGACTTTAAACTTACCAGTTCAAAAGTGATATCAGGTTCCTTCCTATAGCCTTTAATAATAATAAAATTTATGTTTTAAAAAGAAAATTTAAAATACTTTAGAAAGAAGTTTTTTTTTTTTTTAAATAATTTTTTTAAATTTTATTTGTTTATTTTTTCTTGTTTCAGGACCTTTGCTTGTTTATTCACTCATTTTTTTTATGGCCAGCTCAGCCCACCCCAAGGGCAGGGCTGGTGCAGCATGTGGTACCGGGGATCGAACCGCAGTCCCTGAAGCTGCCCAAGCTTTCCCAAGCAGGCGCTTTAGACCACTGAGCCATCCCACCGGGCCCTAGAAAGAAGTTTTGAGCTGAAAGTTCCTAGTCCATGAGGCCTTCTATCCTTGGCCTCTGCTCACTGCTCAGCACCCTCTAAAACTAACAGGCAAAGAGGAATCGGGAGGCAGGGGACACGACTTGCCAGAGAGCAATGGGTTACAGTGCCCCCCCACCCCCCCACCCCCACCAAAGCCCTTTTCCCTAAACTCCATGATCTGACTCAAAAAAAGAGAGCTGGACTGAACGGCTTGACACTGCCCACTGGCTCTTCCAGGTCCTGATCAGAATTAGTTAGTACATCACCACCAAATTTGGGAAATGGGCAAGGACTTGCTACTAGTTTAAGGAATAAAATGCTAATGATAGTCAGTGAAAAGAAACTGCAAAAACTATGACCCTCTCATTGCCTACTCCTTTTTTTCTCTATGCCTTTGTTAGTTTCGTATTATAAACTACAATTTTAAGTTCCCTTGTTGTAAGTGGAAATACTATCATTAAAACCCATCCTAAGGAGTGAAAAAGCCAAAATCACTGTAGGGTGAAAAAAGTGTCTGTCTACCAACTCCAAATTCCACTCTTCTTTCTCTACTAGCTGTACTATGACATAACTCACACACCACACCTTTACCTGTTGAAAGCATACATTTCAGTTATGCTTAGTGTATTCCCAGAGCCATGCAAACAGCCCCACCAGCAATTACAGAACTTTTTCTTCACTCCATATTCACTTAAAGTCACTCCCATTCTTTCCCCCACCTCCAACCCAGGAGCCACTAATTCATTACATTAACTCTCTGTCTCCTTAATCCTGCCTTATTCTGTATATTTCATATAAACATCACCTTACAACACACATGTTGGGAGCTGCAGGAAGCCAGGAATTTGATCAAGTGTGTGTAGGTGGGACTGGGCCTCCATGCCTAAAGCAGAAAGCTACCCCAGTGCTGAGAAAAACATCCTGTTGAGAAAAACATCCTGTCTGGTTCAGGACAGCTATTGGTTGCTGGGTAGCCTTGTGTTACTGGATAAAAACTTTGTAGGAGTATAAATAAAGGATCGTTTCTGTGTGCGTTGAGTTAGTCTTGCCCATCAGGCAGACTGATGACCACCTAGCCCAACCTAGCCCAACTTTTCGTCTTGTCTATCTTTCTCATTCCTACTGCTGGGTCTCCCTGGGATTGAACCATTCACAGTAAGATCAACGGATCCCTACATTTACGGATCCCTACACACAGATGTTTGTGACTGGCCCCTAAATTCTTGGAAGGCAAGCCTTCCACCCATTCATTCATCAAGAGGTGACCCAGTACAGATCTGGTCTGTCTCTGGGCAGGTGAGGTGACACTGTGGGGCTCTCTTCTGACCCCAAAAGTGATTGTAGAGGACACATCACAGCCAGCAAATGTCACTCCTGAGGAGTCTGGTAGGCTTGTAGCGGGGTTGACTAGAAGATGAGTTGACAGTGAGTGACAGGATAAAAGAAGTTCTGTAGAGCAAAGTTGTTAGATGAGGGCAGGTAAGAACAGGTCAATTTAGCCCATTTATGCCTGGCTATCTTGCAACCTGGTAAGTGGGCTTATTTTTCCATAGTTAAATACATTTCTGGTCCTGAAATACCCTATCTCAAACCTCGACAGCTGTGTTTGAAACTCTGGTGCCATGTCAGTCCTCGACAGGAAATAAAGGATGATAATGAGAAATGAAACTCCCTCTTCAGTGGCCTTCTTACACTTATAATTGGAAATTTATTGTCCTTTCCTTAAGTAAAAGGATTAATGGTGCTGTCTTTCCCCTCCCCCCACTCTGTAACAGCCTGGATTGAAGATGTTTATTTCCACAGTGGGAGGTCCAGGATTAGTGGAGCCTCCAGAAGGGTGGAGGAAACATAAAGGTCAAATTAATTAGCTCATTCCTACCACCAATTTTTTCTACCTCTCATAAAAACATCTTGATTCTGTAACTGTTACTTTTCCCTATCCTTTACCTAAAAAAAGGCATTTTGCACATTTAATTATCTTGAACTAATCATATAGGCTTACATATGTTTTTGGTTGCTTTTAAAATTTTGATTCAAGTGTGGGCATTATGCTAAAAAGCACATATGAAAAGTTGTTACTAACAGTTAAAAGAAAAGCTCTGCCATACTCAAATGTATAAAGCCACCATGTTACGTGGAGAAAACATCAGTATCATATATGAGAAGCTAGGTGACAGTTACGTACTTCTGGTCACTTAGTAATGGAGTCAGAAATCTGATGGCTTAGCTGGGATGATGCTGAGAAGCAGGATGTCCATCTTATTCAGTTCACACAGTAGGACACTGAGACCCATCAGAGCGTATGCGTCAGTCACCAAGGACCCAAGATCTCAGCCAAGTCTCCAACTCACAGAAAATGCTTTTTTCCCTACCCCAAGCTACCTGTTTTTGGGACCTGAGCCCTGGAAAGCCCTTACTGTCCTGCTGACAACTCAGATTATGACTACATATCTCAAATCACATGGCCAAGGAGACAGGAGCAACTGCCCAAAGAAGGCTGCTTTCTAGGTCTCTGTATGACATATCTGAGTGAGCACAAATGGTTCTCTGACCTCGCCAGAGAGTTACAGACCAACATGCTACCTGGAACTCCATCATCAAGGATTAAATGCATCCTGTGTTCAAAGCTTTGCACTAAATCCTTGGGGAATTTCAAAGAAAATCTGAGCTCTGATCCAAGGCATAGAAAGGCTTGCATTATAAGGGTGAGCAAGACAGTGCAATTTAACACTTAACAGTAATGAAACAACTTAGGAAAGAACACAAAAGTGAAAGGTAATGACCAAGGGAGAAAGCAGCATGCTGCTGGACCACCACAGAGCACCAGGGGCCACCTTTTAAACCTTAAACCTTCAAGCCATTCTTCACTATACAGAGAGCTGGCCAGGAAAACAACCCTGTACACTTCCAGAACCTGTGGCAAGGCTGGCTGGGTCCAGCTCTTGTTTGCACAGGAGGTGCAGGAAATACAGGTAGGCAGGGAACACAGGCTGGAAGGTAGAGTAGACTGTGATGAGGACAGATATTTACTCATAAGGAGGAGAAAAAGCACTAGACAGATCTTTTACTGCTCTCAGGCTCTAGGGATGCTTCCTGGGCTCTCAGGATGTATTTCAGGATGAACTTGCCAGTAAGGCACAGGGCAGGTAACCTGAGAGGACCTACTTGGAAAGCACACTGACCAACCAAACAATGAGTGACAAAGGCCTAAATGGCTTACATGGTTCCAAGAGCTAGCACCTACTGGCTGGGGGCAGGGCAGCTATGACTGTCAGGAGATGGCACCATGGGGGAGCCCATCCTTCAGTGGTGGCTGTCTCTGCTATGGACCCCATCTGGCTCACCCAACCAAGGACCCCCAGCATAATATAGGATTTCACAGTCATGGCCACAGCCTACAGATTGAGAACTCAACCTCGGTTCCCCTCTCAGCCCTGACCTTGCCTCCCTCACTTGCTCTCTCTTCTCAGGCCCTAATACCTCTGTGGCTCCTGTCCTTTGCTCCCTGGGCCATCAGCATCCATCCAACCTGTTTTCTCTGCCCTGTGGTGAGGCAGCAGTGACAAGTACTCTGACTCAGCTTCCCCATCACTCACTGAATATCTCACCCCTTCCTAACATCTGTTTCACTTGCAGGCATTCAACTGTCTCCACAAAGTATAACCCTAGTGACCTGACAGTGCTGCTTGCTGGCCGCAGACTGGAGTTGAGGTCTGCAACCCCGCTGCCACCTTCTCCTGGGATCTCTACTTTCCCATCTTTAGTTCCCACCTTCTCTACCAGCTGCTTCATGTTTCATGCAGAACCTCCTTCTAGTCTCTGCAACACCCTCTTCTGAGCTAGCTACTGGGTAGCTGGTCAGTGAACGAGACAGGCACAGTGCCTGCCCTTGGGCAGTTTAAAGTCCTTTTTGGAAGAATGCATTTGAAAAAAATTTTCATTTGGTAGACTTGATATTCCACAGACACTGGCAGAATTTTTCCACCACAAAGTTTGGTATACTTATTCTTAACATTTTAGAACATCCAAAATTTGAAATGTCAGCCTTTAAAATTAATTATTTTAAAATTAGAATTTCCTGTTGCAAATACAAAGAAGAAAGGGCATCAAACATGAATAATGAGGGATTCTAATTCAGGAGGCATGGTAGAGAAGAGTAAACCTGGTGTCCAACACGGTGAACAGGAGGGTGCAGCTTCAATTACATGGCATGTTTAGGTTTGGCAGCATTGGCGCTACCCCACATAACTTCTTGATTCCTAGTGGGTAATCATTCTGATGGCTCAGAAATGAACTGAAACCTCCATACAATTTCCCAGGATGGTCACACGAGGCTAATTTGCTTGAAGAACTGTAAAAATCTTTTTAGCATCTATTATAGATCTAGGATATATTAGATAGATAGATAGATAGATAGATATAGATATGCAAATATATTAAAAATTTATTTATTTACTTATTTTTCGGTACTGGGGATTGAACTCAGGACTTACGCCTGCCAGGCAAGTGCTTATTCTGCTGAGCTATCTCCCCAGCCCAATCCAGGATATTTTTCAAAAAGATGATCACTACATTTTAGCCAAGAGTTACGTACAGTAGGTGCAGATAAACAGTAGGTTGCCAGTTATGCTCGAATCACAAACTGAAGGGGACCAGGGCTTAAAGCAGCAGCAGCAGTAGTAACTTGGAGCCTTCACCCTGAAATACATCTTGAAAGGTGTCCTACGGTCACCTTGGCCCAACAATGATCAAGACAAAGTATTTCACCCTGACTGCATTACAAGTCAGTTCTGTAATGTGCAGAAGTACTGGTATACTGGATGAAGTCTGGAATCTGGCAGTGCTAGGTATACACACCTCCAAGTTTACATATATGTTCAGCAGTACTGTTATAAGTGATGAATAATTACAGCTGTTGTTTGAACTTGTCTTTAACATTAAGGAAAGTAATTTAAAAAAAAATAATTGTTATTACTTTATCATACTAGGGATTTAAGCCACAACCTCAGTCCTTTTCTATTTTAAGTTCTGATCCAAGGACTCACCAGCCTTCCAGAGGGCTGGGATTACAGGCATATATCACACCTGGTAGGAAGTTTTATTTTCAACAATAAAACAAGCTAGGTGTTTACTGGGACAAGATGAACTACTTTTCCGTTCACTTCATGAAGGCTACACTACAGGGAGAAGCCCACTAGGTAGACTAACTGGACTACACTTCCCTTTCATCAGAGTGTCCTCCACTTGTCAGTGCTGGTGTTTTTTCAGGGGCAGGAAAAAGACTCACACAAGTGGAGACCATTTATCCACCCGACTCAACGGAAAAGTCTGAATATGGAACGAGCCAGACAAGGAGTTCTTCACTGCCACACTGATTTAAAGCCTCTGTCTAAAGTGCTAGCACTTCAGAAAATAAACACAAGGTGCAAGTGGCTGGCTCCTCTGCAAGCAAGTGCCTCTAAAAGGTGACAAGAATCTAGGTTATCAAGCTGCTCCATGGAGAGGTTCAGAGAAAGATTCCATCTGTTCTTTTTTTTTGGGGGGGGGGGGGGGCGGGGATGGAGGGTGTTGAACTCAGGACCTTTTGCATGCTAAGTAAATACTGTATCACTGAACTTTATCCCAGCCCTGATTTCACCTTTTAAACACAGTGTACAGTATTTGGCACTAATACATGTCAGCAGGCTCCACGAGGGAAAGTGAGGCTGCTGGTATTGAGCTGGTGCTGACATGCCAACTGACAGCTGCTGCTTGGCCTGGCCACGACGAACAAACTATCCGGCAGCTAAGGTGACAGAGCCCTCTGGTCTCAGCCCACCTGAGCTTTACTCTGCATGTAGCACATGGGTGACTCTTGAGGGCAAGGCGTGACCTCAGAGCCACAGATATCACACTCCACTCTTTTCTTCCAAACCAAGGAGCCACAAGTTCAGCCCCACATCTACAATCTTGTCTTCATGTCAAGATTAAGGGCCAGCCTCTGATGATTTTTTTTTTTTTTTTTTTTTTTTGTTCACTAATGTTACTCTGAACTTCTTTTTGAAAAATAGAAATATAGTCATCAAAGAGAAAGCAACAATTTAAATGCCTAAAGCAGCAGGCAGAGCTGAGAAAAGGAGGGTTGGCCAAATGATTAATTACACTTCCATGGACTGACTCTTCTCAAAACTCATCTGCCCTGGGCAGGGTGTTGGACAGAACTGACAATTAGTTACCTGTGTGTCAGCGTCCACTTACCTCATAGCCCTTCAAAGTTTGCGCTCAGCCATTTGCACCTACTTAAATATCCACTTACATGGTTTTTAGAGGGCAATGGTAGTGTCTTAGATTTTAACAACTACATTGGTCATTTTCGGAAAGTTTAAAAGCCACTTCGCCCTGGTGCAGTGCAGAACACTGAACGTAATGGGATCATTTCAGGTCTGCCTAACAGAAGCACTGGTGAGAGAAAGATGTACAGGCTTGAATCAAGGCATCTAACAGAACACTACAGGCACAGACCATCAAGCGTGATTTTCTGCAAGGTGCCAGAGCAATTTCCATTTTTCACTTTTTAGTTTATTTTTTAGAAAATATGAGGACAGAGGAAGCACACACTTTCATTTAGCCCTGGAGTCAGGCAGAAGCGTTTCCCAGATATCAAAGTCATCTGTTGCAAATTCTTTCTGAAATACTAGCTCACCTTTATATGGTCTCTTTAAATGTACTAGGAATTCTCAGATCGTATGGAATTATCCCTTTTTATTTCACACAAACCCTTTCTATAATTTCAACAATTATGCTTTAAAGGTTATTTTTTCAATGGCAGACCTCAAGCTGGCAACTGATTTCACCAACTAAGCTCCCATTTGAGTGTCAGCTCCACAAGGCACCAAATCCTGCCTATCCTTTTCCCAGCCAGAGCTCTCTCTCTACACCTGGAGGGATGGCAGGGAGCTTGAGCTTTGCTGGAGACTGCATCCTCAACCAAAATTAGGGTGTCCACCAGCAGCCTGGCCAGCAGTGTTTTCCAAGGCCTGACAAGATCTCATGCTTGAGTAAGCAAGTGAAAAATTCTCACCAACTTTCAACAATAGATGGAGTGTGGAGGAGATTGTGGGTCTTCAGCAAAGTGTGCTAACAAGGCCTGACTGGACACCAAGGGAAAAATACAAGGCAAGCGAAGTTTCAACTTATATGGCTACCAGGGTGGCAATATGGTACCTAATGCAGGAAAAACTCAACAGTTTAAATTTAGGGCAAGTTACAGAAAGTGTTTTCTAAGTATGAAAGATTTCAAAGAAGCCAGTACTTAAGACTTCTGCTTTTGAAAAAACCCACAGCACTTATGGCTCTGGGTTGGCTGCATAAAACTCAGGTCATAAGCAGCAGGCCCTTTCTTAGGAAAGCCAACATGGATTAACAGATATTTCAAAGTTGAGGCTGTAACTAGGCAAGCACAGGCCCATGGAGAGAAGGAACAACATGGCCTTCTGGATGTGGGCAGAGCTACGCACAGGAGAGTGAGCTCTGTGGAATCCTCCCAGGTGGGGACAAGGAGTGCCATGATCACTCCATGTCCAGCACTGTAGGGCACAAAGTTTGGCGGCTGACAAAAAGTGCTGCAGCAAGAGTCAGAGTTTGGCAACTTGAAAAGTGGAAAATCAGCAAGAAAATGACTTCTGAGATTCCAGGGGAGTCTGCAAAACCAAACGTACATACAATACACACGGGTACAAGCTGTGACACAGAAGACCTTAATGTTTGTAGTTGAAAGGACAGTGATTTCTTTTCTCATCAACTCCTACACTGAAATCACATGGCACAGAGGTGGCTAACTTTAAGTACTCTTAACTTGAAAAAGAACAGCAAAAACTTCTCCCAAGAAAATTATTACTATATAATTACTTGTTGCAACAGAATCATGGATCCTACTATATAGGACCAACATTATGACAAAACCAGCTTGCCACTGGAAGCAAATTATAAAAACAACTCACCTGGAAATCTTGGTCATCGATTCCAAACCTCTCTCGTAGGTTGCGGAAAACCATTGGGCAGTATTCCTTGAACTTGAAATGGCTCGGCATGTTTTCTCTGAAATGATCATATTGTGGAATAAAGCTCAGGTAGATAGGAGGGTTAACCAGGCTCAACTGTGCCCTCCACCAGCTCTGCCTGCAGTTTACGTCCACCAAAGGCACACTGTTTCATAGAAAGGTAATACTGTCCCTTTGTCATGGCTCTCTTGGACTGTGATTTATGAGTCCAGTCCACACAGGATGGCCATTCATGAGGGAAGGAGAGGCACAGCAGCAGCCAGGTGAAAGGAGACAAAAGCAGACACAGGACAGTGGAAAGGGGCAGAGCAAGCCTAATGGTGGGCCCTACACTGCTGTAACCAGACAGCAAAGTCAACAAAACACGGTCCACGATGATCTGCTTTATATGGACACCACATTCTAAATTCACTGAGAACAGTCCCTCAAAAACTCAACTGCTACACAGTACTATGGGAAAAATGCACATGTCAGCTTCACAGTAGAACATTAGTGGCCCTGTTAAGAAATTCATGGTGGGGCAGGATGCAGCAATCACTGGGGGACCACTTACACATGTATGAGGTCTTGGGTTCCATCCCCAGGACCTCAAAAACTAACAAAATACAAACCAACTTCATAACTGGTCCCCATTTGGCAGGGAGTTCTTTGAGTCTTACCTCCTTGTGCTGAACTGCTTCCCCTTTTCTGATCCCATAGAACCACATCTATAAATTATGTGCACACTTGTATCATTGTACTTCGTACCCTAAACTGCCACTGAAGCAATTTGCGTCTGGGCCAGTGTTCAACCATTGGGCTGACCATGAGCCCACTGAGGGCAGGGCTAGGACTGATGTACTGCTGCAGCTTAGCTCTCCATGACATCAAACATGACACTCAAATGAAGAATACTCTCAGTGTACAGCATGGTATCCAATTATTTTTCATTGAAATGTGTCTTAATTCTTCACGGTTTAGTACAGTAGGAATCTCTGCTTGTAAAGCCATCATTTGCAAAGTTTTATGTTCAAAACACCACGTAATTTACAGCTTCAAAAATTTAAATTGTAATGAGAATGTCTGAGATACTCAGAACAATATGCTGTATGGCAAAGAATACTATCTCAGGGGCCCTCTGTTGCTTATGTCAGAGTGAGAGATGGCATGTTTATCACAGAATTAACGTCATCAGTAAATCTTGACTCCCATCCACTGAAAAAATTATGTGAGTACAAATTTACAAAAATCATGCTCTTAGCAGCCATGTTGGTTCTACAAAAGGTACTTACTTGTTAAAAAGATGATTGTCCACCTTTATCTTTGAATAGGCTTTGAAGTCATCTGGCATCAACATGACAGGGATTTGAACATGGCTCAGTTCATTGATCTAGGAAAACAAGAACATAAAAAACTAGAACAGAAAAGACACATCGCTACCACCTAGGTGGGAAAAGCTTGACTGAAACAAACCTGCAAGGGAAACTCGGCAGACACAGGGACAAGTTTGCCTGTCCACTCTCCCTTTCTTTGCTCCTGTCCTAAACTCTCTTTTTTCCTGCCTTCCTCACGCCTTTGTTGGATTTCACCATGTATTCTCAGCTCCCAATCCAATTCTGTCTGACCTCACTCCTGAGGCTGGACCTTGGGGTGGGGGCATTGCAGAGGCAAAAGAGGAGTCCTGGGGGTCAGCTGTTAAGATCTCTGCTTATCCCTCATTTCTTCTACTTCCCCTCCACATCCTCAAACCAGAACTCTACTGATCTTGTTTCCAAGACAACTTACTCTGTAAAGAAATACTTATCTGGGAAAGATGGATATAAATATTGATGCAAATACTTGTTGCATTAATGGACATGATTTACTGATTAACACGCATAATTTATATATTTTGGCGCTCAAAGAACAACATCTACATTCTTGTGGTCTTTACCTTTCTTGCAGGAACTAAAATTAAAAAACAAAAAACAAAAATACTGGGTGGGGCTATACCAACCCAAGAACCTTCAGTAGGGAAGAAGGAAATTGTGGGCCTTGGGACTTTTAAGAGAGGGGTTTGGGTTGGACAAGGGTTAAGAACAAAAGCAAAGATACAGTTCCAGAGGTCAAGTGTAGAATTCAGTTTTGCTTACAGTCTCATGAATGGCAGGTTCAGCTTCTGACACTTAACACTGAAAAACTTGACCTTTC
Source organism: Myocastor coypus (assembly GCA_004027025.1). NCBI lineage: Eukaryota > Metazoa > Chordata > Mammalia > Rodentia > Myocastoridae > Myocastor > Myocastor coypus. Next base: position 28,726 of record PVJA010025458.1, read on the forward strand.
TTTTGGTTAACTGTCTTTGAATCTTTGTTCTGAAGCTATATACTTCCCTGTTGTTAGCAATAAAATCCACCTTAAACATTGTACTTTCAGTAGAATATAAGGTCCTTTTAAGGATTTTCAGTGCAAAAAAGCTAAACAAAAACAAGAAATAGCAACAACAATGAGTTCCTTGATAGAGCAGTATTTTTCACCTACTGCTGGGTTTATATATTTACAACACAGGAAGCTGGGCATGGTGGGATATACCCAGAATCCCAGCACTCAGGAGCCTGAGGTAGGAAGGCTGTCAGGAGTTCAAGGTTAGCCTGGGCTACTGTTATGATTTATGTCTAGTTGTCCCCCCAAAGCCTCATGTAGTTATTGGGCAGAGACTTCTAGAGTTTGAGACTTGATCAGTGATCCCTGGGATTATGGGTTTTAGTACTGGTGGGATTATGGGTGGAAGTACTTCTGGGATTATGGGTGTAGCCTAAGGCGGGGGCTAAGGCAGAGAGCCTGCATGTAATATAAAGAGAGACAGAGAGACAGATTCGGGCTGTTGCTGTTGCTCTGCTGCCGTGTTTGGTTGGCTACCTCTGCCGCTATTTTGTTGCTGTTCCGCCGCCACGAACTGGATGCTTTCTGCTCTGTTCCACTCAGCCTTGGGCCAGCCGAATATGGACTGAAACCTCCACAAACTGTGAGCTAAATAAACCTTTCCTTCCTTCATTTTGAGTGTCGGGTATTTGTCCCAGCAATGAGCAAAAAGTAACTAAGACAGCTACTTAGGGAGACTCTGCTTCAGATGAGATGGGACATGTTCAGGGTGGTTTGGTTGTATACAAGACTATTTCAAAATAAATAAAATAAAACAAAGGAAATCTAGCCTGAAGTTAATACCCATTTCAGCACTTTGTTGTGTTCAAGGATGAGGGGTTCAGATGTCAGAAATGATCATAAAATGTGGCAGCACATGTTTCAAAGAGGTGGTCTTTTGGGATGAGCTGAGAGTTCATTTTATTAAAAGCAAGCTGCTGGGTGTGGTGGCGCACGCCTGTAATCCCAGCACTCGGGAGGCTGAGGCAGGAGGATCGGTGCGAGTTCGAGACCAGCCTGGGCTACCAAAGTGAGCTCAAGGCCAGCCTGAACTGCACAGCGAGACCCTGTCTCAAAAAAAAAAACAAGCTGTGGAGCGATGTGTAGGCACAGCCTGGCCTCAGGGTACAAGTGTACACAATGATGGTACCCGGGGTCCCTCAGATTTGAGGATTTTGCTGATCAAAAGAAGCAAGAAAGTTTCAGGGGAAACAGCTGGAAATGAAAAATATATAAATTGTAGGCCCTGACTCTAAGGAGTTTCACTTCAGTTGATGGGAGGAAATAGTCAAATACAGGAGTCCAACACAAACCAGATAGAACAAAGCTGGCTGTCCTGGGAATGCGGGGCAGGGGTGTACTGTCGCAGGTGTACAGGAAGAGGTTCTGGGGAAGCACGACCCCATGGGGCTTGGGAAGGAGGCACAGCTGTGCCTAGCAACATACAAATGTGTGGGAAGCAAGTACTGTACTTCAGTTATTTCTACATGTGTCTTCATAAATCAGACTACTCAAGAGTAGGACTCCTTTGTATTAGAGGAGACAAGAAACAAGAAGATCAAATGACAAATCAAGGCTAATTATGCTTGATTTCCAAGAATATGGTTGAAATTAAGAGAATCTCAGAGAGTCTACAATCTAACCTCTCATTTTGAAGATAATAAAATATCCTGGTTGTATTAGTTACTTTTTTGCTCGTTGCTGGGACAAATACCCAACACTCAAAATGAAGGAAAGAAAGGTTTATTTAGCTCACAGTTCGTAGAGGTTTCAGTCCATATTCGGCTGGCCCAAGGCTGAGTGGAGCAGGGTGGAGAGCATCCAGTTCATGGCGGCGGAACAGCAACAAAATGGCGGCAGAGGCAGCCAACCAAACAGGGCAGCAGAGCAGCAGCACCAGCTCGAGCTCCAGTCTGTCTCTCTGTCTCTCTTTATATTACATTCAGGCTCTCC
>PVJA010025459.1:0-30736 GCA_004027025.1 Myocastor coypus
TGGGTCATGCCCACACACTGCACTCTATAGAATGATTGTGAGGACAATATGCAATATGTCAACTTTCAAAGAAAAAAAGGGGGAAAAGAAAAAAAAAAAGTAATGTGGATTTAGAAAGGTTAATGTTTAGTTGTTTGATCAATCTTATATACCTATATGTATTAATCTAAACTGATCCGATGATGAAAATATGTAATATTACCATTGTTAAATTTAAACAATAAAAGAATTGAAAAAAAAAAAAAAAGATCAACAGAGGGCAGATTATGGAATAGGCTGGAGACCAGGTGAACACTGAAGGTCACACAGCCCTCAACCCAAGCATGACAACGCTTTCCTCTCCCTCTCCTTTCACTTACATTTACTGAACTGTCTTAACAAGGTCATGTAGAGCTATAGGGTTTAGTACCACCTCTGGCACCACTCATGACCTGTCTATGTGTTTCAGTCACAAAGAAAGACCTCAGTGAGCAGTGTGGGCAGCAGAGCCATCACAGGGATGCAGCAGAGAGCAATTAGCAAAGGGGTCAGAAAGGAAATGAGCAGCTGTGCCCACCAGCTCCACCAGAGCCGAGTCGCAGCAGCAGCTGTAGCACACTGAAGTCTGTACTCTCACGATGGTAGGCGCATCTCCTGCTTTCCAGTCCCATGAGGCTGGCGCTGTTCACATCCTCTTTCACAGATGGGGGCCAGGGACTAGGACAGTGACCAAGACTGCTCAGGGGAAGCAAGAGGTGGCAGGCGCTCTCAGTTCCCAGATCTTTACAGTGGTGTGTTGACACAGCTTTCCAAAGCTGTATGTGAATTCAACAGGACACCTGGGTATAAAATCCCCTTCCCACAGCATTGGGGACTCACAGTAGCTCCACAGGACCAGCTCCTCATCTTTCACCTGCCCTTCTGGGCTGTGAAATTGTTCACCTCCACCTCAGTCCCACATCAATAGAGAGAATATTTGCCTCTTCTTCCTTGCCCCCCCGCCATTCTTGGAAGCCAGTCCAGTGGGTATTTCCACTCTGTCCTGAGCAGTAAAGACAAAGCAGTAAATCAAAATACCATTTATCTCAAAATAGGTCCCCCTGTGGAACTGGCATACAGCAGGCCAGTTCAATCACTCAGCCCATCACATGATAAGGTTGTACCATACACACTCACCTGAATCACATTCCAGTACTTTGAAACAACAGCATGCTGGTTATTTGTATGTGAGATGCTCCCTGACCACCTCATCCCTCTATCTCTATACTCACCATTCACCTACCCATCTACTCACCGGCCAATTCGTCCCTCCATTCACCCCCTCATCTAACCATCCTTCCCTCCCATCCCTCCATCTATCCACATATCTATCCTTCCAAACACTCATCCAGAGATCCTCTTGTCCTTGCCACTCCTATTCACCTATTAACTCATCCATTCACCCATCCACCTCCCACCAACCCATCCACTCACCCACCCATCCATCCCTCCACCCATCCACCCATGCACCCATCCACCAATCCATCCCTCCACCCATCCACCCATTCACCAATCCATCCATCCATCCATCCATCCATCCACCCAGCCTTCCAACTCATTCTCCCTCTTTCCTTTCAACTACTATGATTTGGATTTGGTTTGGGGGTAGTTATCCCCAAAAATTCAGCTGTTGGAAACTAGATCCTTAGTGTGACAATGCTGGGAGGAAGTGGAACCTTCAAGAGACAGAGTCTAGTGAAAGCACATTAGGTCATTGGGGATAATGCCCTTGGGAAGGCTCCTGTTTGAGTGAACTCTTATAAGAGCAACTGTGACCAACTGTGACCCCTGGCTTGCCAACACCATAGTTTGTGGACTTTCAAAATTTTATTTTATTTATTATTTTTATTCTTGTTTCAGAACCTTTGTCTGTTCACTCACTCATTTTTATGGCCAGCTCAGCCCGCCCTGAGGGCAGGGCTGGCGCAGCATGTGGTGCCAGGGATCGAACCACGGTCCCTGAAGCCACCCAAGCTTTCCCAAGCAGGTGCTTTAGACCACTGAGCCATCCCTCCGGGCCCCAACTTTCAATATCCAAAATTGTGACTCAAATCAAAGAGCCTGATTTCATGAGAGCCTGCCTCAGGTGCTTCTTCACAGCAGCACAAACAGACAAATACCCATCTCTCCATTCCTCCATCCATTCACTTGCTATGCCTCAGAGGACAAGGACACTGGCACACTTCCACTCTAGTCTCCTCATTTGGAGTTTAAATACGTTCAACACTCAACTTCTGTCCTTGATCACAGCTCCTTCTCTGTTGGATTCCTTTGGAGACATCAGCAAACTCAGCGTGTTCCACTTTCAAGCAGATTTTTTGAGAAGGGCAAATGGAGGTCCCTAGAGTTCTCAAGTCCCCCTGCTTCTGGGGTTGCTGCTTTTTCTGCACAAACCGTATTCAGCACGTGACTGTCTCTCTCCAGGGTATCCTACTGCCCAGAGCCCTGGGGTGCATCTCCCTTGCTCCCCAGCAGTGACTTGAAGAGGTAAGGCCAGCCTGGCTGCCTGCCTGAGGCTGGTGGGCACCTTTGCCCAGAAGCCCAGGGAGTTCTATCTTCTGTCTCAGGTTAGCTGCTTCTTGTCACCAGGATTTTTGCCAGACTCATCTGGAAGGCAGGGGAGCTTGTCTCATCTGCTGATTTTGTTCCTTTGTGGCTTCTCCAAAGCACGCCCACCTTCACTTCCTGTCCCATGGTCAGCCCCCTACTCTGGGGAAAACCATCCCATTTAGAGGGTCAGTTGTGCTTTCTTCTAGAACAGCGGGTCTCCCTCCAGTTGCTCTCTCCACCTCAGCCCCTTTTCAAGCGTAAGACTTTCTTTTTTCTGGCTTCCTTTTCAGCTTTCATGAATATATATATAATGAATATATATATTTCATGAATATATATATATATTTCTCTCTCTCTTACTAATTTGTTCTTTAATAATAGTGCTTTGATCTTCAATTTTTTTCTTTCAGCATTCAATCTTCCTTGCCATCTCATCCTAATTTTTTTTTAAATCTTCTAAATTTTTGAGCTCTTCAATTGCAGTTTTTATTAAGTTGCCTTGGAGTATGCAGCAGTTGAGGGCATAGTCTTGTATTCTTACAAGTTTTCTTCCAAGGTATTGGAAGGCATTGTATTACAAATTTTTTCAAAGACAGACCTTGAAAAATAGCTTTAACCACTTGCCAATCCAATTATTTGAATAACAGGGTGACCCAAAAGGCATATTTTTTCATTCATTTTCATATGATAATATAACAGGCAACATAAAAATGACAAGTACAAGTGTATCGTGGGCAAACAAGAATTGACTGTTTGAAATAATACCTGCCTAAGCAATGCTTGGGATAGTCAGCACATGGACAAATCACCTGAGTGACCCTCAGGTAAATCGCTAAGTGGTTACATTGAGTCATAGCATATCACCAACAGACAACAATTTTCAACTTAGAAAACAGCAGGTTCTCACGCAGCAGAAAAGTTTAAACATGATGCATAAAACATAAAGGTAGTTTAGTATGCTGAGCTGTAAAAGGTTCTAATCAACAGCTTCCAACATTGCCAGTTTCTCCAGTAACCTGCTACAATTATGGAACATTTGCCTCTGTATACAACTACCTTCTCTTAGATCAAGAAGAAGAAATCTACTGTACTAATAACAGTTAGAAAATTTATCATATCTACATGTTGTGCTCTGTATAACTACAATGAGGACAACAATATGCATTGTATCAATTATTGGGAATGTATTACTAATGTGTTTTGAAACTGTCACATAGTAATTTCGTATTAAAAGTAATAAAATAAAAATAAAAATAAAGGAGAGCTTTAAAAATCCCTTATTATTTTTAGGCTGTGTATGTGTATGTAAACACCCTACCTTACCCTGTGTGACAGGGTAAGATTGTGCTTCAAGGAAGAAACATTGTCTGTAAATTTGCTGTGTTCCATGAACTATGCATGCTTCCTATGTCCTTCTCAGTGAGTCCTTTGAAATAACAGATTTTTACTTCATTTCACACACAATAAAACTATAGCATCTAGAAAAAAAAAAAAAAAAAGAAGAAAACAGCAGGTTCCAGCTGAGAGTGGTGGCACACAGTTGTGATTCCAACACTTGTGAGGCTGAGGCAGGAGAAACCCCACAGAGCTGGTGGTGAGCCTAAGCTACACAGTGAGTTCAAGGCCAACCTGGACTTCCTAGTGAGACCCTGTCAAACAGCAAAACAAAAACACACACTCCCCTGCAACAATTTTGTGTTTTACTTGAAGAACACTCAGTTAAATATTTGTGTACCTTCTTTTCTAAAATAAAATTTGCCAGAATCATGATATTTTACTCCCAAAGAGCGCATATGCATCTTCTAACAAGAACACTGTCCTGAGCACAAGATGCTGTGCTGGGTTCCTTGCTTCTACCTCCTTCCTCCGTCCTTCTCCCTCCCCATGTCATGTCCATCCATCGCCATGGGCTGGAGCAGCCCTGTTTGCATACCCCATTCCCCTGATGGCGTAGGGCAGAGAGTGGGGGGCTTTACCCTCTCAATCCCTTCTTCACCTGCCTGACCTCTTTCTCTCAGATTCCATTGAGTGAGAATCTATCTATGCTCCCCACAAACTGAGTATGGGATACAGGGGTCCTCTTCTGTGTGCCCACAGTTTTGAGGGTTTCCCCATTCAGGCACTTGTTACCAGAGATGTCCCTCTTGAACTTGCCCCCTGCTTTCTGGGACACTGCCCTGTGTCCATGCCAGGCCCCAGATCTCGATGCCACATACCACCCATGCTTGGCACAGTGTCTGGCACAAGACTCCATATCTGTCTATCAGTGGTTTCATCAAAAACTTTCGTGACAGGGAAAAGACAAATGGCCCACTGGGAGAAGATGCCGCCATACATCGCCAACAGAGAAGGCACATCAGCAACCACTGTATACCAACACACACTGGACTGCAGCAGAATCAGGACATTCTATTCCCAAAATGCTGCCAACAGCGTGAGCACAAGCTGCAGTGTGAGACACACAGTCTCACAAAAGACTTGTATCTGTAGCACGTATTTTTAAAAGCCTTGTACAGATCAAAAAAAAATACAAAGATAAAAAGAGAGCCCAACTTAAAAAATAAGTAAAAATATATGTAGATGTTTCACAAAAGAACATCTCAAGGCTGGAGGGGATGGTGTGAGATGCTTCACACCCAGGAACGAAGGGGGGAAGAAAACACCTCACATGAGCTATCATGACAGCTCCATCAGGGAGACTGAAATTAATTCAGTTGATTTCAGAATTAATTAACTAATTCTGAAATTAATGCTGCCATGACCTTTTTTGAAGTAACCAAAAGTTTTCACTCCTGAAATACAAAAGCTATGTGGAAAGTGGTTTCTAAGGAAACTGACGTGTGCACCCCTTTGGCCATTCCACATCTAGGAACAGATCCATATCTACTGCTTGGAGCAGGAATGGCCCCCATGCTCCTTGCTATGTTAAGGGCCTGGTCCCTGACTAGGCCTGGGGGTGCACACTGGTTACCTCAGCTCTCTGGGAGGCTGAGGCAGGAGAAGCTAAAGTTCAAGCCCCAGTTGGTGCAATTTAATATGAGCCTATCTCAAAAAAAAAAAAAAAAAAAAAAAAAAAAAAAAAAAACACCTTGGGAGGTAGCTTTGTGAAAAGCCCTTGGGTTCATTCTGAGATACCTTAAAAAAGGGAGGGAGGGCTGGCACCTAGCATGGTACTAGGAAGGCAATGGAGCCTTTAAGAGATACAGGCAGTGGCAGGGTAGCAGTGGTAAGGGGCAATTCCTATGACAGGGATTCCATCCCTTCCTCCCTCCTCTCCACTCCTGGCTCACATGGCTGCACAGCCTTGCTCTAGTGCCCAGGCCCCAAAGCAACCAACGGAAATGCCTGTATCCCTGGCACTCCTCATGCTGCCGCCCAATGCTTTAGGCCCCCAATCCAGCCCACCCTAGACTCTGTCTTGTGCCATTTCTAATGGAGTCAGGCAGCACACTGTCCCCATATCTGGCTTCTTCCCTCAGCCCTGTCCCAGGTGTTCTTGTCTGTGTGTAGCTGCAGTCGAGCAGTCTCATTTCTTTTTAGCATTTTGTATTTTCTGAAGGGCTCAGGCCTGCCTGGTGTAAAAGCCTCACTGAGTAAGAATAGGGACCTGAGATAACAGGCATCTAAAGTACAAAGGTTTAGTGTGGCTCCTGCTGTAGGGGATCCGGTACATTGTTAGTTGGCCCTGTTGCTAAGCATTCCTAAGCAGGCACTTTAGACCACTGAGCCATCTCGCCAGCCAGAGCAGCATACATTTCAATATCCACTTGTATCATGCTATAACAAAGAGGGTAAATAGGACCAGAGATGGACCAGGAAGAGTGAGCCATGAAACACGCCTGGATAAGAATGAATCCTCTCTGACCTGGCCTGGGTGATGAGCAGGTGGGGCTCACACCAGCCTGGGACAAGGCCCCAGGTGCAGGCTGTTCTCCAGCTCCTGACCCCCTTGTCTCCCGGCCAATCACAGCTTGATGCGAGCACCTCCATGCCTGGACCCTGGGCTTGCTGGGGCTGGGCAGGGGTGCCTGTCGCCATTACCAGCTCAGGTACTTCTCAGTCCCCTTGTGCCCCCTGCCCCTCAACCTCTGCACCTGATGTTCAGCCTTGCACCCTACTGTCCACACCCAAAGCAAGCTCTGGTCTCACCCTGCCTCACTCTGCCAAACTCCGCTCTGTTTGAGAATCCCAATTCCTTTCCCCTATACACATTCATGACCCAGGTGCCTGTGTCATCCCCTCCACAGGACCAGCCTGGCCCACTACCCAGCATCTATGCCTGATCACTGTGATGGCCTCTGTCCCCACGTCCCAGCTACCACCACAACTGCGCATCAGGACACATCCTGTGCAGAGCCCTCTGACAATGTCACTGCCTACTGCCAACCCACCAGTGACGCCTTTCACCCTCTGCGTGGGTTGCAGATCTGTACCCAGCAGGAAGGTGCCACACAACCAAGTTCCCCACCTCTCGCCGACTCCACCCACATTGCCCCCAAGACCTCAGGCAGCTCCACTCTCACCCTTTGTACCAGGTTGCTTCTACACAAACTTCCTCCTTCCATCTCTGCAGCAGCTCATTTGTACCATGTACAATGCAACTGCCAGCTCTCCCAGCAGCCCTGCATAAGTGCCCTACCTGAACCCCCTGGCCCTGCCACCCAGGCACACGGTCAGCCCACTGTTGTGTGATGGTCGTCCCTCCCTTCTCAGCTTCTCCCCCACTGACTTCCGGGAATGCTTGGGCACCTCCCACTGCCACAGGAAGCAGAACCTGAGCCCTTCAGAGTTCAGCCACCAGCACCTTCAACAGCCCAGCCCTCCTGCCTGCCTCCCACTGCACTATTTACCCCTGCAGACTTTGTCCATTTGTTCCCCTGACCCATGCCAGGTCTACCTGGCAAACTCCTATTCACCTGTGAACAGGCCAGGCTTAGGAACCTATACCTCCTTTAATCTCTTCTAAATCCAAGTCCCTCAGATGTGCCCCTGCCTTGGCCCCTCCTCCATGCTTTCTTGCATGCATTTATTTGCCCATCCATCTCCCAGGTCAGTCAAAGCTATCCTCAGAACCACTGTATACAGCGTGTGGATCTCACATAAAGCCCAGCTCCATGGTGCCTCAGTTTCCCCAGGACACTGCGCCTTCCGAGCCCTGGCTCACTGGCACTCGAGCTAAGGAAGAAGGAAGGCTAATCCAGTTGTTCTCCCTCCCCACCCCCGCTTCACTCTGCTCTGCCTAATAGGGTTAAATTAGCATAGATTAAATATGCCTGTGCTGCAGTTCCCTGTGATACATTTCTCTCCCTGCCCCAGAGCCAGCAGAATCTGCTGACCAGCCGCATTCTGTCCCTAAGGCCTCTGCCCTTGCCTGGGCCCCTTTTTACTGGTGGTGGAGGTGGGAGCTGTGCCCGCCTAAGGCGCAGCCCCCGTCCCAGCAGGCTGCCTGCATCCTGGGGGATGGGCCCATCCTGAATGCTGCCTGGCACTGGCTTTGTTCCCCACAGGAATTTTTTCCCCCGTTGCCAGAGTATGGACTTAGCCTGCTAACACAACTCCATTACTCCCTGGGGATCTAGCTTCTTTCCTCCTCCACTTCAAGGGAACGAGCAAGGCTATTCCTTACACGTCACTGGGTGTCCCACAGTGCAGGCTCAGAAGGGCAGCCCAGCAACAGCTCCAGTCTGCCTTGTGTCCTTGAGACTCAGATCCACAGCCTTGGCCTGGCTGCAGACTAAGGAGCTCCATGAATGTTAGCCTTGTAGTCAGGCAGATGCACCTAGAATCCCAGCTCCATCCGATGGCCTTAGGCAGCCTACCCTGTCCTGGCTTTGGCCTTCCCATGAGGATGATGGGGTTACAGTATCACTGCCAGGGAAAGAGTCCTGACCTCCAGTCGCCAACCCATGCCTCTAGGCTGAGGTCTGGGCTAATCCAGCCCTTGGGAGACAGAGGCTAATTGGCATCTAGGCAGAAGGGAACAGCATCTCTAGATGACTCAGATTCATACAGATGAAGTGTCCTTTGGGAACAGAAAGACAATTGCCCAGTCAATAATTCTGGGAGGAGGCCTAGCATGCAGGGAGGAGGCTGAGAATCTATAAACATGAGAACACACACCAGCTGCACCCCTCTGGTAAGTGTCACACCACCCCAGTGCTCATGGGTTGAGGCTGCACACTGGAGACAAGAGATGAGGGATTCCTCAAATGCAGAGACTGTGTATGCTCTGCCTCTCCTGATGTACCCTGATGTGATCTCTAAAGCAGGGCCTGGCACCCAGCAGGTATGCAACTGAAGCTTTGTTGAATGACTGAGTGATCTTCACCCAGAATGTTCAGATATGTGTGTGAGAGATTTACTGAACTGGGAAGGGAGGGAATGTCTGTGCCAGGGGTCTCCGCTCTACTTCCCAGCAGAAAGGGGAAGGTCCAGTTATGAAATCCTGAAAAGCCTGCTATAAAACCGATGCAGAACACTGGGCCGCCCTGAGGCCGCAGTCCCATCGCTCCTGTTCACATGCCTGGTTTGTGCCATGCAAGCTCAGGGCAGATTCTTTAACCTCCAAGGTCGGTTTCCATCTATAAAGTGGAGCTCACTAAGTCTTCTCATCAGGACTGCTGGGCCAGTGAGACCAGAGATCCATGCCCCTGGGATACAGCCCTACACCAGCAGGCCCCGATAAAGCATAGCTATTAATAAGAATGACAATCACACTGATAAGCATTATTCCTTTGGCATCCAGTGAATTTGAATGACCACAGTGACTCCTGGAACTGGGATGGCAGCTCAGGCTGCAGGGTGAAGAGGCCATCTGGGACAAGGCTGAGAACAGAGCCCCCAGGGTCCCACATGGATCTGATAGCTGCAAATGCAGGAGGAGGCTGGCCATCAGATCCGAGCTCCTATCTAAGGTGCAGCTACACCCCAGAGCTCTGCTCCTGACCTCAGGCGCTGCATGAGGCAGCTGTGGTCCAGGACCAAGGGCTGTAGGGCAGCAGTGACTCCTGGCTAGTCCCTGGCCTGTAGCAGATCCACCTCCCACTTCCCACCCCTACTATTTCCCATCCCCATCCTCATCTGAAACAGCCCCAGAGTGGGAGGAGGGAGACCCACAGGGCGGGCAATTGGTCAGGCAACATCTGAAGGCTTTTATAAGGAAATCACATCATTTCCAAGCTGCAAAGCTGGAAGTGACTTGCAACCATCAGCAGCCCATGTCTGGATCTCAGAGCACCATGCAGGGATGTGTTTAAGAACGCGTAGCAGGTACATTGTGCCCTGACTAAGCCCAGCCCCTTGGCAGCCCCTCTAGGTCCTGGACTCCTGCAGCTACTCTCCCCTCTGTCTGCAGGGACCTGCACCTCAGAAACCCACCAAGGTCAACCCTCAAGTGTCTCCTGAGCCACAAGGCAGTCACACCTGCAGCCCAGCAGGGACCTCCTGCTCTGTGTCCCAGTCTCTTTCCCCCAGACAGTGGCACAACTCAAGCTGGGTGTGGGGACCCTGCATACCTCCCCGCTCCTCTGTGCCTGGATGGGGCCTCATTCACCTGAGTCCTACACACACAGGCCTGACATGGAACTGGGAATCAGGAAGCATTTGTAGTGGACAAGCAAAAAAGAAAAAAAAACAAAAAACAAAGAGAGGGACTGAGAGGAGTACAAGTTTCGAAGGAGTCACATGTCATAGTTCTCTGTTGAAACTTGAAACCAAAGGTAGAAGGTCTCTGCTGGCCTACACACATGTGCACCAACACACACACATGTGTATGTGCACACACACATTTCTAAGCACATGCAGCTACTTAGGCACATACATCTGCCCACAGGCACAGTGGAACCTGCACTTATATTGCACATGCCCATGTGTGGATGTACAGCAATGCACATACAAACACATTCACATGGGTGGCATATGTATTAGTGCACACATTTGCACAGTAATACACACCACAACAAGGCTTGTGGCTGGCATAACACAACTCCAAGGCAAGGGTAGGCTTCACATTGGATACTAACAGGCTCCCTCCCATGTTGCCCTGCAGTCACCTCCACCTTTCTACCCCAGCCTGCAGGTGAGTGAGTGTCTGCTCCCCTGGGTCACAGCCTTGGCTTAGCCCTACACATTGCTGGTACTGATCTGGGGCCCCCTATGCTGTTCCTGGGCTCAGCACAGGAATGGCTGATTGTATATCCTTGTCCCCAGCTTCCATCTCTGTTGTCTGGGGCAACCTGAGAGCCTGGGATGAATGTGGACATCTCTATTGCAATTCCCAGCCCAGTGGGTCCAGTGGGGGTGCCCCCCTGATCACCTGCTGCACAGGAAGTGCCCCATATGGGGATTATTGGAAATTAATGAGAACCAGACCAGGATGAGAGAGCCCTTGAGACCAGAGGGTCCTTCTTGCCCATGTCCCCAGGTCCATGGGAGCCAGCCCCAGCAGAATCCAGCAGGCCCCTAATGTACTGTGAGCCAATAGGTAGTAGCAAGTAGACCAACTGGTGTTCAGGACCACAACAACCTTCACATCTATCCCACTCCACAGTTGCACCCACCAACCCCAGCATAGAGGTATAGTGACAGAGAAATCAGGTTTCTATAAAAAGATGGTTGTAGAAACTCACTCTTCTACCTCATAGAGAGGTCAAAAGTCACCTCTGCCATCCCAAGGTCAGCACTGAGGTACTTCTTTGATGCTGCTAGTATATATGTAGAACTCATTCTAAACCCTTTTAAAAGTAGTTTTACTGAGATTTAATTCACATAACATACAATTCACTCATTGCAAGGCAATGTCACTTAAGTTTACTCACAAGCCTGTGCAATCATCACTATAGCCAATTTTGTGAACTTTTTGTTTGGTTGGGTTTGCTGACTCTTGAACTTGAGGCTGTTCTCCTGCCTCAGCCTCTGGAGTGCTGGGATTACAGGCCTGAGCCACCAAGCCTGGCACCACAGCCAATTTAAAAAATATTTTGGTCACCGAAAGTAGAGCCCGATTTCCTTGAACTGCCCCAGATCTGGGCAACCACTAATGTACCTCCTACATATTCTCTATCCTAGACACTCTAGATGCACAAAACCATTTGCTCTCTGGACTTTTGTAGGTAAATGTATACTGTGTCAGTACCACAGTGCCCAGCATGGGACAGAACAAGGCTTTCTCAAGGCAACTGGCTATCATCAAACAAACGTGAACCACCATGCCTCATCCCCAGGGCTTCTTGCTCCAAGGGCCACATGGAAATGACAGAGGATGAGGCAGGTACATGCTCTCTGCTACCCTAGCTTCTTTGCCCTGCCATTGGTAGACACCACATGCAGTTAGGTCTCCATCTACTACTCTCTACCCCTGGCCCCCAGGACGAACTGGTTGAAATTTGACCCCCAAAACCTCAAAAAGAAGCAACTTATTTTCTTTTGCAATGCTGTATGGTCTTAACAAAAACTCCCTGGCTAAGAAGTCTGGCTTTTCAACAGTGCCAGTTACTAAATTTAAAACCAATGCTCTTGGCTTGTTAGTTTGTAAAAGGTCAGTATGTTTGGGTATAGTCAATTTGTTTTCAAACATCATTTATATATGTCAAAGAAAAGATTTAAAATTGCTTTCCTAAAATTCTAATATATGACTACATATAAATAGGGAAATCAAGCTGTTTTCTTTTAAAAATATTTTTCTTATTAAGAAAGAGGCACAGCACTGGTGAAATAGCTCAGTGGACTAAGAGCTTGCTTGGGTAAATGCAGGGGCCAGGGTTTAATCCCTGGCACTGCATGCTGTGCCAGCCCTGTTTTTGGGCATGCTGAGCTGGCAATGGAGTCCAGGCATGGTGGTGCATGGCTGCAATCCCAGCATTAGGGAGGCAGAAATCAGAAGGATCACTATGAGTCTGAGCTGTGTAGTGAGACCCTGCACACACACACACACACACACACACACACACACACACACACACACAAACTAAAAAAGAGGCATAATTTATTCAAATTAAAAAATTTTGTAAAGAGTGACTGGCTATAATTTCAAAAGCTATTTTAAGTTTTCTAAAAGTCAAAGTTTATAACCTCGACTTAAAAACCAAACAATATGTCTCAGTTACTCTTCTATCGTTGGCTGGGACAAATACCCGACACCCAAAGTGAAGGAAGGAAAGGTTTACTGAGCTCATAGTTACTGGAGGTTCCAGTCCATGTTCAGCTGGCTCCAAGGCAGAGTGGCACAGGGCAGAGAGCAGCAGTTCACAGTGGCAGCAGAGGGTAAAAGGAGCCAAGGGAGGAATAGCAGCAACAACAATGGAAACAGAGAGAGGAAGTCTGTCTTTCTGTCTCTCTTATATTACATTCAGGCTCTCTGCCCCAGGCTGGGTATAGCACTCACACCCATAACCCCAGCAGTACTAAAACCCATAATCCCAGTGGATCATAAATTAAGCTCAAACTCTAGAAATCCCTGCCCATGACTGAATGAGGCTTTGAGGGGACAACTAGACACAAACCATAACATAATATTTAACACTTGCTTAAAATCCTGATCAAGCACTAGTAAAAATTTAGAAAAACTGGCCTAAGAAGCAAAAGTTTATGTTTTATCAAGATAACTTCTCTTTCATGCTGTTAGATGTGATTATCTAGGAAAATAAGTTTCAACAGAGCTAAGGTTTGTTTAAGTGTTGGTTTGCTGTAAAGCTTTTTTAAATGATCAGCTTGAGCTGGCGATATAGTTCAGTAGCACAAGCACCTACCTGGCAAACACAAGTCCTGCGTTCACTTCCCGGTGCCAATAAAATAAAAATTAAATGATCATTTTATAATCCTGGTTAAATGAACAGTTATTTTTGTAAATTACTATATTATATTTGGTACTCCATATAGCTGGGAGTAGAGACACGTATGCATCTGAGGATGAAGTACGCTATGTGAGTGCCCCAAGTTTACAAAACTAGAGATATGCAAGTCTGATGCATGAATAGTAACAAATAAGTTCTTTATTTGATACAATACACATTACATCTAGACCTTAAACAGGGAATGGCAAGTACAACTCTTTTAGTCTGTACCACTCCCTATTGGCAGTGCAGCGTTTGCATTCGTCAGGCACACCTGGTCCTTGCACACCTCACATCTGCATTCTTTGCTCATTCGCTCTCCCTTTCTCCATCACCTGCTCCATCTCTAGATCCCCTGCCCTTTTGCAAAAGATCTAGCTCCCTCCTTGCATGTGTCTAGTTTGTGCTTTGATCTTTACTTATACTTCCAGTTTCTCATGCAAAAGAAACCACATGACATTTAAGCTGACTTATTTTACTCTAGGCCATGGGGTGTAAATGTCACATTTTCTTTATCCGTGCATCTGGTGATGGACGGAGAAGTTGTTAGCAAAGTTTATCTATTGTGAGATGGGTTGTTGTAAACACAGGTAGGCATACATGGAAGGCTTTTATTTCTGCTGTTATATTCAGTCCCATTGAGGCAGGAGAAACCTGCTGCTTGGACAGTTCTGGCATTTAAAACCTGGTCCTTTATCTCTCAGCTTTGAAAAAGTACTTTGCCATCATGTGAAATGTACTTGTACACCAGGTACAAAGTTTATTTGTGGTTGCTGAACATTACTTCCCAAGCTTGTAAAAGACCTAAGCCTATTTTTAAAATATTACCAATGACATTAAACTTTCTATATCTGTAAACAGAAAATTACATGATTATATCTATACTACTGAGCCAGATTTTAAATTTTTGCCCAGGGCCAGTCAAATATCTCAACAAATTAAAGTGCATGTAAGCAGGCACAGGAGTCTGGGTGTTTAATCACCAGGCCAGGGTTTGAAAGGGCAATTGAGACTGGGCGTGGTGGCACTCACCTGTAATCCCAGCTCTTGGTAGGCTGTAAACAAGTGGGTCACTATGAATCTAATCTAGTACCCTGAACACCCTGTAGACCCTTCCCTAAAATACTAAATAAATAAATAAATAAATAAATAAATTCTTGCCCCAAAATATAAAGAGCTAAGTTAATACATAAGCTTAAATTGCGCTGGCCATATAGCTCAGCAAACTAAAGCACCTGCTTAAACAGACACAGGGGCAGGGGATTTGATTTCTGGTGTGCTGTGCTGGCTCTGCCCCTGGGGTACATTGAGACAGCAACTGAGACTGGGCATGGTGGCACAAGCCTGTAATCCCAGCACTTGAGAGGCTGAAAACATGAATCACTGGGAGTCCAATCTGCGCAGTGAGACCCCGTAGACCTTGTTCTAAAAATAAGATAAATAAATAAATAAACTTAAACTAAGTTGATGTATAAACTCCATGTAGCTGTAATGCTAATTATTACCAACTCCTTTATATATTAAATGCTTTTACACTGTCTACATGTAGAAGCTTTGTAAAGTACAGAGCTTAAAAAGCACCTTGCCACACTGCTAACCTCCAGCCAAAACTTTTTGTAATGACTATCTCAGATCTATGTTTATATGTTCCCAATTGCAGTATAAAACAGACAGGGTCACACCTGTAATAAAGAGATTAAGCAATAGTCACCTGCAGAGTATATCTGTAATCAGTATAAGCATCTGCCTTGGTTACTTTTCTCTCATTACTGAGACAAAATATCCCATGCCCAAAAGTAAGGAAGGAAAGAAAGGATGATTTTGCTTATAGTTTGTGGAGGTTTTGGTCCATACTCAGCTGGCTCCAAGGCAGGCTGGCATTGCAGAGGGCAATGGTTCATGGCAGAGGAAATCAGCAAAAGCAGTAAGAGCAAAAAGGGAGGAGCAAGAACAAAGCTCTTACTTCCCTTCTGTTGTATGTAGGCTGTCTGCCTCAGTGTACATGTAGCACTCACACCCATAATCCCAGCACTGGCCTGTGAGCTAATCACAAACTCTAGAAGCCAGCCCCATGACTGCATAAGGCTTTGGGGAGACACCTAGACACAAACCATAATAGGTACCTTCTTGCGATGCAAGTTACAGCCTGTACACTGAAGGACCATGTTCTGAAGTCAGCCTGGACCCAGTGAACTATAGGATCACTCCAATAGGGCCCTGCAATTCCACTGAGGTGGCATAGGGGAATGGCTGGAGAGCAGCCCTGAGGGTGGGGTCCACCAGCATGCCTTCCAGAAATAGGAAGAGGAAAGTATCACTTGCTTCAAGGGAACCCACAAGGCCAAGAAGGACCATGACCCATCCTGGAAGATGACACAACTGACAGAGAAAAAGAAAGGAGAAAACTCAAAGCTCTTCATATGTCATATCCCTATAATCTTTAGGGGCCTTTAATTTAGCATAATAATAATAATGATGACGATGATGATGATGATTAATTTTATCTACTTGGTCTTAAAAAGAAAAGCATAACCAAAAAATAAAGTGGTTAATCACACAAACACACAAACACACACACACACACACACACACACACACACCACATCACTGTCTATTTTTCCTTCTGATTAAGAAGAATAAAGCAAACTCTTTTGGGAAAATAAAATGGTTGTGACATAGTCAAAGCGTATAATAGGGACAAGTGACAAACTCATTCCTGGACCTTTAACCTGATACTTATTAAAAACATGATTTATGTTTTCTCAGAGATAGTCAGAGACTTAAAGTGGTGTTTACTGAAACCATGACTTTCGATTTTTTGGGTCTCCAGATGCCCAGTGGGCAAATGAAGTGAAAACAAACTGGACCTTCGTTTTGTATAACCTTGGGTCAAAGCTTCAGCTCTACATGTAGGCATGTTGGCAAGTGTCTACCTGAAACTTGGCAAAACAAGATTTCTTAGCTCTAAATTTACCTGGCCTGTCTCATTACCCTTCAAAACTGAGGACACCAGGATAAGAGATTTACAAGGACTTTCAGCTAAGCCCAGAATATCCACTTCTTTAAATCTATGGTCAGCTTGAATTCAAGGAGAACCAAATAAATTCTCTAGTCCTATAAAATCATCAAGCCCTAGATATCCTCACTGCAGAAAGTAGAGGGGCCTGTGGGAAAATGTGCTATGGTTGGATAAACAGGACCAGTGAGACAATATATCTAGACTTTCTGGAAAGACATGAAATTACACAACCAAGCCACCAAGGGATGGACAGATTAAATTACCATGGGCTCATGGCTGTCTTGCTTCTCCCTTCCTTGGGTCCAACTGTATCTCTATGATTCTTCTTGCAGGTCCAACTTTACTTAACATATCTGCACATTTGGTCTCTTCCAGGTTATGGTCTATCGAATTATAGATTACCCAACATGGATTCCATCCCTCCTACTCAACCCTTCCTTCCATCTACCTGTATAGTGGACACAAACTATAAAAACCAAAGTTTTTGCTCTTAATCTGGCCCCACTGACCCCTGGTAGTTCAACAAACTCAATATCTAGCCTACAAAATCTGAAGATGAGGTCTCTACATAAATGTCAAAGGTTTGACTTTGCTGATCTTTCACAGGGGAAATGTGCCCAGGATGAGACAGGGTACTATCGTCTTGGGCTGATCTGCCATCCTAAAACAAACTCAGGTCACCATGACTCAGCACTCCGGACATCTTACACAAACTACACCCTCCCAGAGTCACACAGCAATGTCATGGTCAGGATATGAGTAGACACAGGCCACTGGCCAGGCTTACATTTCTTTCCAGTTCCCAGAAGAACACCACTGCTGCTCCTCCCATAATGCCATTCTGCACACCAAGTATTTCACTCCTTTTAGGCTTGAATAATCTTTGAATAAGCCATTTTTTTCCTCCATTCATCAACTGATGGACATCTGTGCTGTTTCTACTCTCTAGCTCTTGTGAATAAAGCTGGTTTGTTCCTGTATCAATTTCTGCATGAACATAGGTTTTCTTTTCTCTTAGGTGTATATCCAGGAATGAAATTGTTAGGTGACAGGGTAACTCTATGTTTAAGTCTTTGAAGAATTGCCAGACTGGTTTCAAGGACATCTGTGCCACTTAACATTCCCACTAGCAGTATATGAGGGTGGCAGTTCTTCCACATCCTCATCAACATGTTATTGTGCATCTCTTTTGCTGCAGACAGTAAAAAAGAATGCAAAGTGGTATCAGATTGTGGTTGTGATTTGCATTTTCGTGATATCTGATGATGGCAAACATCTCACATGCTCATCAGTCACTTGTGCATCTTATGAGGAAATGTCTATTCAGTTCTCTTGTGAAGTTTTTCATTGGGCTGTTTAGTTTTTTTGCTGTTATTGCTTTGTGACTTAGGTACTTAGTTGGACTGTCTTTGATTATGGAATTATATACCTTTTTTAAAAAGAATTTTTTATTTTATTTTTTTTCTTGTTTCAGAACTTTTGTTTGTTTATTTATTTATTTTTATGGCCGGCTCAGCCTGCCTTGAGGGCAGGGCTGGCACAGCATGTGGTGCCAGGGATCGAACCGCGGTCCCTGCAGCTGCCCAAGCTTTCCTAAGCAGGCTCTTTGGACCACTGAGCCATCCTGCCGGGCCTATATATCTTTATATATTCTTGCTATAAGTAGATTCCTCATCATATACCTTATTTCCAAATATCATTTCCCTTCCGTGGGTTGTGTTATCATTTTCTTGATAGTATTCCTTGATGTCCAAAAGTCTGATAGAATCCAGATTAACTTAGCCCATTTCTTTTTTACTCATGCTTTTGGTGTCACATCTCAGAAGACTTTCCTAAATCTGAGGGTGTGATGATTTACCTCCAGGGTTCTTGAAGGAGTTCCTCCTGCTTTAGGCTCTTACTTTTACAATTTTAGTTCATATTGTGAGTATGGTCCAACCTAAGACTTCAAATTCATTCTTTCACGAATTCTTTCACCTGTTATGGTTTTGATCTAAAGCCCCCAAAGGCTCATTCATGCAGAGATGGAGCCTTGGAAGGTGGTTGGGTCATGGTGTACCAGGCTTGGCTAATCCATTGGTGGTTCATAGCTCAGGGTCCTGGCAGGTGGGGAATGGAGGGGGGTGGTCACTCGGTGTGACCAGGAGGCTGTGTCTGTCCCTGGCTCTGCCCTCCTCTCTCTGCTTCATGGCGAGCAGCTCTCCTCCCCCATGATACTTCTGCCTTGAAGCCAGCTAGTCATAGGCAGAGTCCCCTACACTATAAGCCCAATTAAATTCCTTTAAATTGTGGGGCTTGGGTATTTTATCCCAGAGACAGGAAAGTGCCAAATACTGTACTCTGTGGTTTGAATAGACTCTTTAGCCTTCCTGGCACCTTGCAAGACAGCTGGTCACAGACATGCATGCTGGCTGCTATAGCGTGCACTCCCCTCCATCGATCTATACATCTTTCCCTATGCAGCATCACAGAATCTTCACTGCTATTGTTTTGCAGTGAGTTTTGAGACTAGAAGTAATGAGTCCCCTCGCTTCATCCTTTTCTTTCATGTTACTTTGGCTATTCCTTCCAATCCCACAAGTCCTAGGATCACTTGGCCATCCTTGCTCTCATTCAACACGAACCTCAGGCAGCATTTTACTGAGGGCTCCCTTAAACTTTATGTCCTTCACCTTGAGTCAGTTTTGAGCCATAAAAGATCCTATTAAACCTGATCAAATCTAAACAGCCAGCATATTTACTAATTACTAGACAGCGAGCTAAAGTCACTGTCACCCTATGAAGCAGCTCTGCACGGCCATGTCCCCAGTATGGGGCATGGATGGGAAAGACACTGCTTGTGGCTAGAAAAAAGCCAAGTAGCCAAGCCTGTGCTATCTTGGGAAGGGTCATAGGCACCCAGTCACCATAGCCACAGACCAGGCTCCACTGTAGACTCATACCCTCAGCCATTCAGCTGTGCACCCATCCTACTCTGTACTCTGTATGTTTTGTGTTTGTTCAGGCACTGACTTACACCTTCTTGGCAGGACCCTAGAACACCACAGCCCATCTCACAATCCACTGCTCCCAACATGTAGTCCAGAGCCTTTCTTCATCTCCAACCTCACAGGGCAGCCAGGAGGCAATGGTCATAATGTAGCAGATCTGAGCTGCGACTCTATCCATGATCTCCTGCCCTTGAGCTCAGACACAGACCTCCCCATGAGCCCTCCCTTCTCTGGTGAACACACAAAAAATCAGCATCATTCATAGCCCCATGGATATGGCACAGCTGCAGGCCCCTTGCCGCTGACACCCAACACTGCGCAGGAATCCATCCAAAGTCACCCCAGCAAGGTGATAGAGCCAGTCTGCACTCACAGCCACAGCAGCACCCAAACTGACATCTGGTGACCCTGGTCTCCAAGGAACAGGTCGGGAGCCTCAGGTATGTGCTCTTCTGGAGTGGCTTGGCCAAGGTGTGAGGCTGGCTGAGGTAGGTGGCAGCTGACATTGTTGCAGAATTTCCCTTTCTGTCGCAACTGGCAAGAGAGGATTCTGTTGTTTGTAACTGAGCACTATGACCCACAGCTGTACCAAGCACTGACTAAATGAAGGAACGAGGGGGTGGATGAATGAAATGTCACAGTGCTGTAAGCCCCGATTCCTGGCCTAAAGGAGGCTCTCCTCCATGTTCCAGGCCCCACAGCAGGGCTGGGCCCCTACTGCACACAGCTGTTCATGCTGGCTGGGGAGGACAACGCAGATGGCTGAGGCTTGGCTCCTTTTTTACCATCTGGAAAATGCATGGAAGGTGACTCTTCACGTGGCCCTCATCCCCCTTCTTCTGCCAGTAGGATGGGGACTGTGGCCTTTTTCACTGGAAGACATCCTAGAGAAAGGATCTGCAGCGCACACAGCAGCAACACAGAGACGGGTAAGACAAAGCCCTCTTTTCAGGGAATAAAAGTTTCCAAAATAGTGAGTGAGGTGTGAAAGAACTGCCAGGGAGGGTTGCCAGAGGACAGAGTGGGCCTCATGCTGGGTGCTGATGGTCAAGGTCCAGGAGGACATGCTAGATAAATAGAAAGATCAGCTCCTGCCAAAATAAGTGCCCAGGGCCCTGAGCTCCAGACACATGCAAAGCAGCAGCATCCACCTCTGAGGTCCTGGCTGTCAGTGATAACCATCCAGGTGGCCTGGCGATGATCTTAGGAGTCACTCTCACAAAAGCAAAGATCAGAGATTCTTTCCTTTCTTTCTTTCTTTTCTTTCTTCCTACCTTCCTTCCTTCCTTTCTTTCTTTCTTTCTTTTCTTTCTTCCTACCTTCCTTCCTTTCTTTCTTTCTTTCTTTCTTTCTTCCTTTCTTCCTCTCTCTCTCTCTCTCTCTCTCTCTCTCTCTCTCTCTCTCTCTCTCTCTCTCTCTCTCTCTCTCTCTCTCTCTCTCTCTCTCTCTCTCTCTCTCTCTCTCTCTCTCTCTCTCTCTCTCTCTCTCTCTCTCTCTCTCTCTCTCTCTCTCTCTCTCTCTCTCTCTCTCTCTCTCTGTCTTTTTGAAATGGTTTCCCTATGCAGCTCAGGCTGGCCTTCAGCTCACTTTCTAGCCCAGGCTAGGCTCAAACACCTCATGCCTCAACCTCCAGAGTGCTGGTTATTTTCAAGCATACTTTAAATCTATATGGCTTCAGAGTCATAACTAGCTGGAAAGGGCATGGCACACTCTACATCGAGGAAGTTCATAAATGCTTCTTTGGAGCCAGAGAGGTAAATTCGCCCAGATAATAGCACACCGAGATGCCATAAAACCTCCTTGGCCCAATGATGTATGCATGTGTCAGTGGGCAGAGAAGGCAGAAACAGGGCTGCTATATTTCAACCCCAGTGCAGACAAGGGCAAGCAGTTCACATGTCAGACAATTTCAGCAGATCCAATGGAATCCCTGGCTTCATGAGGGCTCCTGGGCTGCCCCACAGGCCACTGACACACAGCTGGGGTGTCAGGGAGTTGGGGCACAAACCCACTTGCCTACTAAAGAGTTCCTAGAATAAGTGACACCAGCATCCCAGAAGAAACTGTTCTTGGGGCCTCCAACTCAAACTGTTGTCCTCGGCTTTTCCACCTGGGTCTGTTTTCTTAAAGATTCCTAAATATCCTTGCTATCAGGTGCCAAAAGCAGTAGAGCCACAGCCCTGGGACCGGAAAGGCCCTCAAGAGCTCCAGCCAGCATCTGCTAGGGATGCACTTAAGAGGGTGTGTCCCTGGCTATTCTGGGAGTCTAGGACATGAGCGATGCAAAGACAAAATCAAAACAAAATGGACCAACTGCTCAGTGGCAGGTGACTGAACAGGAAGCTCACATATACAGCGCAGGAAGTCGTGCTGCCACTCCAGGGCTGCTTGTCCATCCCAGTGGTGTCTGGCTGAGCCCCTTGGCCCATGCAATCTCCAGGACACATGGTCACAGGGGTGAGGACACCTTGCACCCAGCAGAGCATCTGAGGGCCATCGGGGTGGGGAACCAAGGGAGTTATTGAAGCCCTAGGAGCTGACTAAAGCAAGAACTGTTTGATGCCTACTTGTCCTACAGGATGGGGACTGCACAGCGTGCACTGTGGTGGCTGGGGACAGAGGGACTACAGGGAGTCACAGCCACCTTTTCCCTTGCCCTGATTTGCTGCCCCCTTACACACACACACACACACACACACACACACTGACACATTGTCTCCCACGTGGAGAATGCATATTCCTGGGCATGCTATACACATAGGTCGGGCCTCAGCCCCGCCTTTCCCGGACTTGCTGCTCATTGCCTGATCACTTCCAGTCATGACAACTATCCCTCAGCACATGAAAGGAACAAGCTACATGCCTAGCCAACTATGCAATGCCACATACATGTGCACAGAGAAAGTCCAGAAGAGGCCCTCTCCCCTAATAGATGACTAAAGACAAGTTTGAATTTTAGTGCTTTAAAACAAATTTCCAACTACACAGATCAAGCATGACACAGTGATTTTTGTTGCTGTTGTTCCTTTGTTTACTTCACAGTCTGGAGTTTGGGTTTGTTTGCGGTGGGGACCACGTGTGCTCTCTCTCAGGTTTAGCATGCACTTTACCAGAGCTGCTCCCTGGCCCAAAACAGGTTTCTGAGTAAACTTCACTACAATTAATCAGTGTTTAAGCATTTTCTTGTAAATGAATTTGCTTGTGTCCCCATGGATTTGCCTCTTTAGATGTTTCTTAGGACATAAACCTTCTTTTACATGAAGTTCACTTATGGCATGGCATGTAGCCACAAATCATCCCTTTTCGTGGCTCAATAGTGTTCCACTTTGCGGATGTGCCACATTTCATCATCCACCTATACTGTTTTCTAGAATGTTTCTAACTAGAAAACAGACAAGAGCATGCTCTCCAGAAGAGAGGGAAGAACTTGGATTTCCTCCACACCCACTTGAGAAGCCTTAGACTTGAGTCTATTCCCCCAGCTTGATTCCTCCCATCCCCCCCTCAAGGCTGTGCTTAACAGTCATTTATAGTTGGGCTTATTTTCCACTTCAATGTAGTTTAAAAGACCATATTTATTTATATTCACAAGTTACATGTAAAAATACTACTGGTTGGTCTGAAAGTGAACAGAAGCCTAAAAATAAGTACCTTGAATAGCAAGTGATAGTATCACCCACTGACCCTGGACTACTTGCAGCCTTCCCCAGAGCTGGTGCCTAGGGGATGCCCTGGTACCAGTCTGAAACCAAAGTGAATTGTTCTTCCAACTGGGACAAGAGACCAGGTGAGGGCAGGGTGAGAGGACCTCCAGCTTGCTCCCTGCGCAATGAGAGCTGTGGTTCCAACCCCCTGCCTGCATGCAGAGACCTCAGACCTTCACGAGGCTGTGGTGGATTCCTGTCACCCCAATCCATTCCAACACGGCCACAGCAGGTATTCAGGCACCACAGGCATAGCCCAACTATGTGTAACTCCAGAGTCCTTAGGAGCTGGGTCTTTCTTATTCCCATCTGTTACATCCGGGCCCAGCTCAGTGCTGGGTAGACAGTAGGCACTGAGATCTGTGATTGAATATGCCTGAGGATAAGGGAGAAAAGATAGTCTAAAATAAGGAGCCAGGAAACTGCTCCGATGAGGAAAAGAGGCTGCTTTCCAAAGCAATGTTTTGGTGTTTTTTGGGGGGGAACATTTTTATGGGTGAAACAAGACCAAGGCTGGATGACAAAAGGATGGCTTAGGCACCCCATAATGCTTGAAGAGAAAAGAGGCTTTCACAGCGAGCTGCTGTGAAAGGCGGAAGAAGAGGCTCACAGGTTCCGTTTGCCCCTGCAACTGCATGGGTGGCAAAAGGGCTGGCAGCCAGGAGGTCTCCCATTCTAACCCCAAAGCAGGCGCTGAACACTGCTGGCAAGATTAAGCATGACTCCTCTGGTGCAATGGAGGTCCTGGAGGTGGAAGGACTCCTTTCCCCAGGGTTATGGTTTGTGTCCAGAAGACCCCCCAGAGCCTCACGCAGTCATGCCTGCCTTCTAGAGTTTGTGATTGTTCGTGTTCCAGTGCTGTGATTATGAGTGTGAGTGCTACGCCCAGCCTGGGGCAGGCAGCCTGCACACAACAGAAGGCAGGGACAGAGGCTTGCTCCTGCTGCTCCTCCCCTTTGCTCTTGCTGCTTTTGTTGTTTTCTGCTGCCATGAACTGCTGCCCTCTGTCAGGTGTTGCTCTGCCTTGGAGCCGGCTGAGTATGGACTACAACCTCCAACTGTGAGTTAAATAAATCATTCCTTTCTTAATTTTGGGTGTCAGCTATTTTGTCTTAGCAATGAGAGAAAAATAATCAACACACCCAATAGCTTCTAGCCTTGCCCAGCCACTCCCCAAGTCAGCCTGAATGCCTCCTTTTCCTCACTGCAACACAACTCCGCTGTCCTTCTGGCCACCTCTCCCCAAGGCACCATGGAGACCTAGCACCAAAGCTCCTCTCCTTCACACTCACTGCTAAAATAGGAGATGGGAAAGCCTTCAAGCCATCGGCCCAGCAAAGACTTCCTGAATGGGACTCCAAAGAGCAGAGCCAATGACAGTGAGAATCCCCAGGTGGACGTCAGGTTAAAAGCCTTCTGCTCAGCCAAGGAGCCAACAGAGTGAAGAGGGAGCAAGCGTTTGCCAGCTGCTCTAACACAGGATGAATATCCTGCATATACAAAGAACTTCCAAAAGCCCAACAATTCAAATAGCCCAATCAATAAGTAGGCAAATGAACTGGACAGAAACTTCTCAAAAGAAGACATGCAAATGGCCAGTAAGCCCAAGAAAAGTGTCTGACATCTTTGGCCATTAGAGAAATGGGAACCAAATGGCATTGAGATTCCACCGCACCCAATCATGACAGCTATTATCAAGAGTACAAAAAAAAAAAAAAAAAAAAACCTACCCCCCCCCCTTTCTCTAAAAGCTGCTGAGAATGAGGATCAGGGAGCTCTCCACACAATTTGTGGATGTAAATTAATGCAGCTGCTATGGAAATCAGCGAGGAACATGCTCAAAAAACTAGAAACAGAACTCCTATCTGACTCAGTTACCTATATCACTCGTTGGTATATACCCAAAGGAATAAAAAGCCAGCTTACAGTAGGAACACCTGTTGCTTACCCATGCTTACTTTAAGAGCCAAGGTGCTCACCAACAGAGGAATAGATCAGGACAGTGCAGCACTGTGCACATACGCACGATGAAGTACTACACAGCTATCAAGAAGAACAAAACCATCATCCCTGAAGGAACATAGCTCACCATGTTAAGCGAAATAAACCAGACTCAAGAAAATATCACGTTTTCTCTAATGCACACAATCTTCAAAAAGATGACATGGACACAGAATGGAGGCTATTATTAAGCAAAGGTATGGAAGAGGGAAGGGAGTTTAGAGGAGGAGAACGACCAATGCATATATCAAAATGTTATATCCATGCATGAAAATACCACATTGGAATGGAATATTTTTTTAAAAACTCTCCCACTTCCGATTCTCCAGGTCAGGTCAAGGGGAAGGCCTGAAGACTCCCACTGTATTTCTTGATCAGTCTTGAGGACCTATTTTGTCATGGAGCTGGAAATTGCACTACCCAGCTCCCCAGTGACACGATCTCCCCACAGGCCCCTGAGAATCTTCCCTGCTGGGATTTCTGGAACCTGGGGCTGGGAACCTGGACCTCCCCAACCCTCCCCTCCCTATACCCTACCTCCTTACCCCTGCGCTGGGAGAATCATTTAGCCCTCAGAGATTCTTGCCTATGCTGGTGGAAAACACCATACACACTAATCTAACATTACTATACACCACCACTGCACCAACTGCCTGCCCTGCTGTCCTGGGAACCAGAGGAGGATGTGAAAAATGGGTTCACCAAGACATTCAATAATTCAGCACCAGGGAAGGGAGACTCTGCCCAGCACCAAGCGGTTTCTACTTGGCGAGCTAATGGTGGTGAGCCCGCCCAGGACTGGCCACCTCTGCAGGCCAGCACAGAGCCCAACTCACGTGGGCTTTTTGGCTACAGAGGAGCAAATAGCCGTTGACACCTGTGGTTGTCACTTCCTCGACATATGGGAACAGCGCCCAAGCCACTTGTGTATCTGTGGGGCCTCACTGTTTTAGTCACTATTCTGTCATTGCTGGGACAAATACATGACACACAAGCTTAGGGGAGGAAAGGTTTATTTAGCTCATAGTTTCTGGAGGTTTCAAGATGCTGCCCCCACTTTATAGGGACTGGAGGAGTGGCTGGGCACTTCTGTGTCCAGGGTGATTTGCTCCATGCCTCTGAGAAACCACTGCCTGGTGAGGGGGGGCTCTGACAGCATATGCTGGCAATTTAACCGTTAGAGCCTCTCTTAGCCATGCCCCTTCAAGCCCTGCCCCTCAAGCCTCTTGCTTGACAGCCCCACCCCTTGAGCTGCCACCCGTTTGACAGCCCCACCCGTGGAGCCACATGCTTGACAGCCCCATGATTTACATGCGGTTTGGGGGGGACAACTAGATACAAACCATGACATTCTGCCCTGGACCCACAAAGTCCCATGTACATCCCTTTCTGAAAAAGGCATTTTAGAGTTGCCAAAGTCCCAACGGTTTCAGCATTTCTGAAAAGTCCAAGTCCCAAGTTTCCTCCAGATCCAAGTCAAACTCTCAACTGGGAACACCTACACAAACGAAAAATTACATCGAACATTCAAAGGCAGAAGATAAACGTTGCCCTTCCAAAAGGTATACACAGGAGGACTCAAACCACTGGGGCAAAAACAAGTCCAAAATCCAGCAGGGCAAACGTTAAGTCCTATAATTCCATGTGGAACATCTGAAGCAATCTGTGGCAATTTGTGAGCTCCATGTGGCTCCACCCCTATGGCACTCTTGGTAGCTTCCATACCTTCTCTCTTAGGCCCGCTATGCTCCCTCTCTGCAGTTTTCCTTTGACGATCCACGTTCCTGGCTTTTCCAAACTTCTGGGGTTTCCATGGAATAGGCTTCTCACTCACAGCTTCACACAGTGCCCTCCCTGGGGCACACTGCCTGGCCTCCCAGGTCTTCTTCTGAAATTGAGGAGGAAGCTTTCTTAACCTCAGAATTCCTGCATTCTGCATGCACCTAAAACCAGTGCCACGTGGATGATGCCAAGGTCTGCTGCCAGCTGGAGCAGTAGCCAGGCTTCCTTCTCTCTTAGCTGTAGGGGTTGAGTGCCTAGATTTCTGAACACTCTGACCCTGACTCTGAGGAGGAAATTCTTTATGCTGGCACCATTCTGTGGTACACTGTGGCCTCTGCCTCCATTCTGGAACATGGAGCTTTTCGGCTTTCTCCTCAAAGCAAAGGCCTTCGCCCTTGCTATTCTAAGGCTGTGAAGTACAAGAAACCGCCACATCTGTCCTACTCTCCTGTTCCTCCTGGGCAGTGGAGATCTCAGCTCCATCTTTACAACCCGTAGCCTTCCTGGTGCTTTCTTCCTGGCCAAGCTCATATTTTAAACCATTCTGCTGGGCTCTTTGTTTTTCATTTTCAATATATATTTGACTAAGAGCCCCCAGCATTAAGCATGCCACTGCCCCAATATTTGACTGCTTTGAAATTTCCTTTGAAAGATTAATCAGTCCTCCATGTTTAATCTCAGTCTCAGGCAAAGTCTCTGGACATGGGCAAAATTCTGCCAATCTTTCTGCCAAGTCCAACAACCAATGCAGTCCTTCTTTCCAGCAGAAACCTCCCCAGCCTGGCCTTTACAGATTGGCTCTCTATCAATCTTCTGGTCTGAGCTTTGACCAGAACCTACCCTATGGAAGTGCCAAAACTGTTTCAGCACTTTACTCATAGGCCACATTGCCTAACTTTTCCTACTTGTTACCATAAGTCATTCCCAAAAGCTTGTTATCCACATGGTCAGGTATAGCCACAGCAATGACCCTACTCCTGCCGTACCAAATTCTGTTTTAGTCACTATTCTGTCGTTGCTGGGATAAATACCCAACATACAAGCTTAGGGGAGGAAAGGTTTATTTAGCTCACAGTTCCTGGAGGTTTCAAGATGCTGCCCCCACTTTATAGGGACTGGAGGAGGGGCTGGGACACTGCCTTGTCCAGAGTGATTTGCTCCATGCCTCTGAGAAACTGCCGTCTGGTGAGGGGGGCTCTGACAGCTCATGTTGTCAATTTAACCTTTAGAGCCTCTCTTAGCCCCGCCCCCTCAAGCCCCGCCCCCTCAAGCCTCTTGCTTGACAGCCCCACCCCTCGAGCCATGTGTTTGACAGCCCCATGATTTACATGAGGCTTTGGGGGAACAACTAGATACAAACCACAACACTCACTTCATGAGGCAATCTGTCTGTCTTCTCTTCCTCTCTCTTACACCCAGATACTTGGAACAGGTCACCTGCAAGAATAATCCAAGGATTTGGGAACCCAAGCTCTCTACCGCTGTAAGCCTAAGTTTAGAACTTCAAACCTAAGGGCCTGAGGCTACAGCCTGCAGCATCCAAGGCCTTAGGGGTTGGGGTGAGGTTGCAGGAAGGAGGGAAAACGGCCAGCTAGGACCGGGCACACGAGACCCCAAGAAGGGACCATACTGTGCAGCTTTAGCACTAGGTGTCTGGGCATCCCAAATGGCAAGTGTGGAAAGCACTGCTGGGGCACACACAGGCAGCCTGTTGGACCCCGCAGTTCTGGGCCCTGGATTCCAGCCCAACTCATCTCTCCATTCTTAGGGGGCTCCTTCCGCCCAGGGAGGCTGCCTGGGCAGCTGTTGAATCCAGTGGCTGATATTCACAGCTACTTCCCAAGCCTCATTCACAGCCCGGCCACACCGCCTCCAGATCTGCCGGAGTCTGCATGCTGCATGCCTGGGTTCGGCTGCCAAATTCTCTTACTATTAATAGCCACCAGCTCTGGGACTGCTTGGAGAGCTCAGCGCTGCTTATTCCTCAAACTGGCTCCTTGAGCTGCTGCCTCCAACCTCCGGTCATAGAAAGGACGAGGCAGAGAGAGGCATCCACTGAGTCTCAGGGGACAGAGAGATAAAGGAGTAGGGCCAGGAACAGCCCAGGGGTAGGCTGCGAAGCCACAGCTCAGAAGCTCCTGCCTGCTGATGACTGGAAGAACACTAGATCATGGGGCTCACGCCAGGAACTCCTTCCTAAAACGGGACACAAGGCCCCAAGCTGGCCAGCTCCCTGGATGTCCAGGGTCCCTCTGCAGGCCTTTCTGAGTCCACCAAAGAGTAACACTGTCCCTCTAATAGGATCAAGTCTCCTCTGTGAGATGCCAGGACAGGAAGAGGCAGCACAGAGACTCGGGCCATGCTCTGTCCCCAGTCACCTGAAGCTGCCTCTGTGTCTCAAGCATCCCCAGGAGCTGAGTGGAGGCCCAGATGATTTCTACTCCCTAGCTCTCCAGAGCCTCCCAAGCCCCCAGCCAATGAAGACCTCCCAACACAATGCTGGGCCCAGGGACCAAGGGGCTCACAGCATGAGATTTTCTGGGGCCTCTGGGGTGATGTCCAGAATAAGCAATGGCCCTCTGTCCCCCAAAGGGTGCCTCCGAGGTGCCAATCAGGGTAGCGTATGGTTCAGTGACTTCATCAATCAAGAGAGCTGGGCCTCCTCCCCCAGAGCTGCCAGCACCAGCATCTGCCACAGGACCTGGAAGCTCTCCCAGCAATTAGCAGCCTGCAAAATGAGGCTCAGTGCCCACGGTGGTCATATTCTGAAAGGACCCTGGGGCCAGGCAGCTGCCTGCTCTAGAAGCTTCCTGCAGCTTGGAAATGAGCAAGTTTCCTGAGCCAGGACAAGACCCAGTGCAGAGACGGGGACTCAGAGAGGAAGGCAGGAAGGAGGCTACCCAGCACCACAGTGCGACAGCTGGAGCCTCCCAAACAGCTTCTTTCTCACTGTATTAGGAAAAGCAGCACTAACATAAATGTACCATGTTACAGTGATCCACACACACCCAGGTTTATGGCAGCACAACTCCTAACAATTAGATCCCAGAAGTGGCCTATGTGTCCACCAGCAGATGAGCGGCTAAGGAAAATGCACCATGTACACGTGGAGTACTACTCTGTTATAAAGGAGGCCAGCTTGAGTCATCGGCAGGAAAATGGATGAGCCTGGAGACTGAGCGGTGAGGTGAAATCAGACATACAAGCTTCCATGTCACATGGCTTCTCTTCCACGAGAAGCAAAAGGATAAATAAAGAACAAAGCCCAGGACAGGTACCAGGAAGCACAGAGAGAGATCTCCTAAAGGGAAGACGACCAAGAGAGGGAAGGAGAGGGTAACAAAGAGGGGGATAAAAAAACAGCAGAGACGTGACATGTGCGGGCCAGGTCCACACAATGAACAGGACCTTTGTTAATCTGGACACAGATTAATAAAAACAAAGGTGAAAAAGTAGCACATTTACCACAGTAAGCAT
Source organism: Myocastor coypus (assembly GCA_004027025.1). NCBI lineage: Eukaryota > Metazoa > Chordata > Mammalia > Rodentia > Myocastoridae > Myocastor > Myocastor coypus. The sequence continues at coordinate 30,371 of PVJA010025459.1, forward strand.
CATCAAGCACACTCAGCATGGCACAACTGCACCAAGTCCATCACGAGACCCTTTCAACTTCCCTACAGGTACCTCTGCGAGGCTGACCCTGCATCCCGCCCCTGCAGACCCTGTTGCCACCTGGCACCTCCTCCAGCATCCCACTCTAGGGCCTTTGGTTTCCTTCCTGTCCCTCAGCCTTCAAAGACTTGACAGCCACTGCTCTGCTAGGCTGGCCATGCAGCCAGGGATTTGGTGTTTTATCAGAGCCTGCATCTCAATGGATTGAAAATAGCAAAATTGCTGGGCGTGGTGGTGCACGCCTGTAATCCCAGCACTCGGGAGGCTGAGGCAGGAGGATCGGTGCGAGTTCGAGACCAGCCTGAG
>PVJA010025460.1:0-30747 GCA_004027025.1 Myocastor coypus
CTGGTCTCGAACTCACACCGATCCTCCTGCCTCAGCCTCCCGAGTGCTGGGATTACAGGCGTGAGCCACCACGCCCGGCTTTCAGATGTTAAATTCTTAATCAAATCCTCACTTCCACTGTCCCCACTTGCAAAACTCTCAGATACCTTGAAATGGTTTTGTAGACCATTTCCCAAAGGGCTGGAATCCCTGAGCTCCATTGTGGGGTTAATTGTGTATGTCTGTCAGTCGTTATGCCTGCCCACCTTTTGTTTCCTTTCAAATGTCAGTTCAGAGCTGAGAGCTGCAGACACAAATAGACATTGTATCTCAACTACTTTTTGCTCGTTGCTGGGACAAAACACCAGACACCCAGAATGAAGGAAATAAAGGTTTATTTAGGGCACAGATAATGGAGGTTTCAGTCCATACTCAGCTGGCTCCAAGGCAGAGTAGCACAAGCCAGCAATTCATGACAGTGGAAAACAGCAAGGAACAGAGGAATGAGCAGCAGCCGCAGTATCTATCAAGCTTCTCTCCCTTCCTAGCTCCAATGAGGAAGTGGCTCAGCTGCAAACATTAACTTCTGCCCTTCGGAGGTGTTGCACAGAACTCTTCCTCGACTCCTTTATATACCTTTTTTATATGGAGTCCCTCTAGAGCGGGTCCCTCTATGCCCTAGGGAGGAGCTTCCGTGCCCTTGGGCCTGGAGTCACTGAGCCAAACTTCTAACTTCTCAAGTTGACTCAAGGTACCAATCACTACATACTGCAGCCATCATGTGATGTGGGAGGTGCGCTCTGTCAAGTGTACGTGTTGAACTTTCCTCTGCTTTTGCTTCTCATGGCTTACTGTTATGTTGCTGAAAAGGCTTACCCTTTCACTGTTAATATTACCTCTGGATGAAAGGGATTTTTAAAATTTATCTTAATCCAGTGTATAAATAATGCCTTCTGTTGCTAGTACCGCTCATGACTTTTAAAATGAAAATCTTCCTGAAACCTTAGTATAATGAAGTCACTCTTCTAAATTATCCTCTAAAAATCTATTATTTCTGCTGTACAAGCCCTGTGCCCAGGACACGCTGAGACCATGATTGAGACTTGGCATCATGGCACCTGGCTGTAATCCCAACCACTGAGAGGCTGTAAGAACAGGAAGGATCACTACAAGTCCAATTTGTGTAGTGAGAACCTATAGACCTTGTACCAAATACTTTAAAAAATACGTATTAGTTGTTTATACCATTCAGGTTTCCTTTGAAGTCAATTTTTGTGTGGTATAGGGTAAAGATTGTTTCATTTCCCCCCATAGGTAAATCCAGTGGTCCTCACAAAATCTATGCAAAACAACATGTTTAATTCTGTGTGCTCTGTGGCAACACTGCTGTTCTAATATGTTGGTATCTGCTTAAATCTGCAGAGATCGTCTGCTTTCGTGGTAGTTTAACCTAATGATAGCCCCACATTATTTTAATTTGTGTGGTTTTTATAAATAATGTTTCACATCTACAAATACATTTTTTCCTGGTTGTTTTGCTTCTATGACTTTTTTTTGAAAACTTTTTTTTGCCCTTTGCACGTCTACATAAATTTAATGACCATCAGGTCTAAAAAGGTTACATTCTTTTAACTTAATGTCATGTATCAAATAATCGCTATTCCAAGACTGATTTACTGTTACTCTTCTTAAAAAATAATCCAATTTGGTCAAGGTGTAATATATTGATTCTTGTTATAACCCATTCAATACAAAAGTTCTGCTCTAGTTGAGGAGGAAGGGAGACCGAGAGCAATGAAATCCATTCAATCTGGAGATGCGGGAAGTGACACGAGAGACGCTAAGGGGGCAAAGGTGTAAAGGATCTTAAGAGATGCGCACATCCAAGTCAAGTTTCCAGCAGCCTTTGGAAAAGAAAAGACTTTGTGTAGTGTGTATATGAGACATGCATACTGTTTTTCATATGGGATAAGTCGGATTTGCTAACAAAGGATTTCTAAGACCCAGAAATCAATTTGCACCAGCCCACAAATAATGCTGGAGCACTAGCAATATCTAAAGCAGGCCATACAAAGCAGAAAGGAACAGAAGGCCCAAGGGGGGGGGGATTCTTATTTTGCATTTAAAGTTGCAGCAGGAATATTCACTGGTTATTAAACACATGGTAAAAGCTGGAAACTACCCCAAACATGTAGTTCATTAAAAGAGCCCTGGCAGCGTTTTTTTCCCCAGGGCAGTAACCCTGTCCGCACAGTGAGTGGGAAGGCCAGCCCACCCCTCCCATGTTTCCAAACTCTCACTGCTCTTCCAGTTGCTTGCTTCTCATCGAATGCTAAAAAGGATTATTTTATTTTAATCTTCAGATTTATTTGAAGAGAATATAATAATACTAGATAAGACATTAAAGATGGCATATATTTAAAAGAACAAGATGAAAGACATTCAGTTGTGGTTGTTATATTTCACATTGCTGTCCTCTTCAACTGAATAAATATATGTGTATATACACCCATGTGAGGGTGCTGTCCCTTAGATGAGAAGGGCAAAAGAGTGGAGGCACAGGCCAGCCAGATAGTTCAGCAGACTAAAGCGCCTGCTTAGGCAGAGCGCAGTGGCCAGGGTCTGTGTACTGAGACTGCAATTAAGAGAAGGCATTGGACACACGCCTGTAATCCTGGCTCTCAGGAGGCTGCAAAAGGGAGAATTGCTATGAGTCCAACCTATGTAGTGAGACCCTGTAGACCCTATACAAATACATTAAAAAAAGAGTGAAGAGCTAGGTATGGTGGCGCACGCCTGTAATCCCAACACTTGGGAGGCTGAGACAGGAGGATCGGTGCGAGTTCGAGACCAGCCTGGGCTACGAAAGTGAGCTCAAGGCCAGCCTCAACTGCATAGCAAGACCCTGTCTCAAAAAGACAAAAAAAAAAAAAAAAAAAAAAAACAGAGTGAAGGCAAGAACCGTACTCAGATAGTTTCCTTAGGCTGCAAAGTCCCTGCTGGCTAGAGACAGAGTTCATATGAATGGCATCCCAAAAACTTTTGTGATGATGGCAGGGAGAAAATTGGACCTACTCTAAATTGTACTATGGACAGCATAGTATCTTGAGAAAAATGATGTTGGAGATGCAAGTTTCTAAACCACAACGTTCATCAAATTACCTGGGATGTTTATAATAATACAGATTTAGGGACCTCTGTGAATTGAGTGGGGTCTAGGAATTTGTACTGTTCAAAAGTTCTATTTTTGATTTTAAATCTCCAGTAATGTGGGAAAGACATTTGTTGTGCTTCTGCATACATAGGAGTGGTGTTTGTTTGTTTGTTTGTTTTGTTTGATGGGACTGGGATTTTAACTCATGACCTTGCACTTGCCAGAAAGGCACTTGTGCCACGCATAGCAGTTGTTAAATTGTTAAAATTTTGTGGACATCTACTTGTTTATTTGAAAATTAGATTTAAAAAGTTCACTAAAATTTTTCTAAATATTTTTATTCCCCATATCTCCTAAAAAATCAGCCACACTGGGGCCAGAGGGGTAGCTCAGTAGAATAAGCACTTTCCAGGCAACTGCAAGATTCTGAGTTCAATCCCCCATACTGTAAAAAAAAAAAAAAAAAAAAAAAAAAAAAAAAAAAAAAAAAAAAAAAAAAAAAAAAAAAAAAAAAAAATCAGTCACGTAGATTCTTATAGAGAGCTCAGTTTGACCATTATAAAACACATTTTGATTTGACTTCAAAGGCAGTTTACTTCAGGAGTATCCCATATACAACTCAAAGAGTAGATGTGACACATTATTAGTTACATCTCACTATGTAGTACAGCCTGGCTTTGAATTTGTTTATGTAGCTGAGGCTGACCTGGAAATCATGGCTACCTCCTGCCTTTATCTCCTGAGGGTTGAGATTAAAGCATGTACCATCATACGTGATATTTAAACTTTTACTGAAATAATTCATTTGATGTTTAGCAAAAATTTACAGTTTTTGTCTGACCAGTCTCATTGCATAAATGGTGAGACATAGGCAAGAATACCAAACATCTAATCTCTCTCTTTGTGGAATTTCCCTGCAGAAAAGACAAGGCAGAGAAAAAAATTGGTAGTCAAACAAAATAGTTACATGGTAGGGTAACTGCCATGAAGGTGAGCAAGATTAAATGATAGAAAGTAACTTGTCATTGGAAAGCACTTGAGGGAGAAAGGGAGGCAGGCAGCCACATGAGAAGAATCTTCTAGTCAGAGGGACAGCAAGTTTAGGGAATAAAGAACATGAAATGTTCAAGATTGAAAATAAAGGCTCAGCAGAGAAGAGAGGATGTTGACATGGACAGGTACATTAGCAGTAGAGATGCAGAGATGTGACCAGATCACAAAAGTCTTAGACAATGAGAATAGACCTTGCGATAAGGAGAACAGCACTCAGCTCTCTGGATAGACAGAACGATGCAAAATAGCATGATTACAGGAGTCCTCCACTCCTGCAAAACACTCTGCATGTGACTGACCTCGGCCAGCCTATATACTCTCTGGCTCAATTTCCATATGGAATCAATTGTGTTCCCTGAGTTTATTATAAGGATAAAAATCAGAATGCAAATGGAAGACATTCAATGCAGTGCTTGCAATGTGACTCACTCTTGATGAATGTTAAGCACAATGATGAGGATCACATAGCTTTATAGAAGAGAAGTCTTTATCAGCGCCCTACATAAAGAACATTTCATTCTAGGGCTCTAGGAATGTTGAACTAATATAGAGAAACTATTTTAACTGTTCTGTTGTAGATAACATATCATATGATACAATAAAATATAGCATAAAGTAATACCAATTTGCCTCTGTTTTACATCTACAGCTCTTCAGTCAAGATGTGATTAAGAATGTAATTATAGGATGGCCAGGCATCCTTATTTTAAGTACTTTGTCTGAAGTACTATAAAATATGCTCAGTAGGCCTGGAGATTTAGAGCAGTGGCGCAGTACCTGCCTGACACGTGCAAGTTCTGAGTTTGATTCCCCACTCAAAAAACTCTGTATTGATTAATAACTGTTATGTTGTTTATTTAATATACAAAAGGGAAATAAAAAGAGACTTTTTTGTGACCAAAACCAACCAACACCTTGCTAAATAATAGATTTTACACATATTATTTATTGGTAAAATTAGTAGTTCCTTCCATCTTAATTTTCTGGACATTAGGTACCCACCAAAGCCGAACTCCTGTACCTGTTAGGAATAACAAGGCTTGCTCTCTAATAGACCTCTGGCCCTGCCATTTTTTCTTTATTTTAAATTTTTACCTATTTTCATTTTTGTTTTTCTCTTTCTTTTCCTTCCCCCCCCCTTTTTCATTTTGTTTAATTTCTTTTCTAAATTGCTGGGGAGAACTTCAGCCATAGAAAGTAAACCCATCCCCAGGCATAGAGACCAAGTTCTGAGAATCCCTTGCTTACTCCTGCATTCTTTCTCTTTTGCTCTATTCTCTAGTTTCCAAAAGATTACATGATCATCCTTTGTTTTCCAGCAAAGATTGATTCTCTTTCCTTTTTAGTTATCTTTGTTTTATCCAAAATCCTTCTTCAATTTCCCCACTACAGAGTAAAGCCATCACATCAAGGGGAAATATTTTGCATGTAAGTTCCTAATTTATGAACGGTTCTGCCATAAAACTGCAGATTTTGGTCCTGTGATTTATAGTACAAAATGAATAGTAACCGCAGTCTGTCAGTTTCCAAGCTGTGCTTGATATTATTATTATTATTATTATTATTATTATTATTATTATTATTTTATAAACTCGGGTTTGAACTCAGGACCTTGAACTTGCCAGGCAGGCACTTATGCCACAGAGCTAACTCCCCAGACCCAATATTTTTTTATTACTTTTAATAAAAAATAACAATGCAACAGTTTCAAAACATGTTAGTACTACATTTCCAATAATTGATACAATGCACGTTGTTGTCCTCATAGTAGTTTTTTAGAGCACAGGATGCAGACATAATAATTTTTCTAGTCACTGTTGGTACAAAAAACATCTTCTCATTGAAATAGGAGAAAGTAGTTGTATACATAGTCCAATGTTCCATAATAACAGTGGGTTATTGGAAGAGCTGGCAATATCAGGATATTAGCTATAAAAATGAGAAACTAGAAGACTTCGTATATAAGTGGACATATCTTAAAGATATATTCATAAGTAAAATAAACCAAACTTACATGTGTAAATATCGTACAGTCTCCCTAGTTTAAGAAGTCAAAAGAAGAAGTACAAATGGAAAGATCTAACAGAGCCGAATGGAAGTCAGGAACTTAAGGGTTAAACAATGAAGAGACTGCAGGCAGAAAAGATAGGAAACATGGCAGGAGCAAAACCATGCACTTAAATACACAGGATGAATTAGATAATGGTCCTAAGAACCTCCATAAAAGTTTTTCACACTGAGGATAGCAATGTGTAACATTAACACTATGCTTGGAATGCCTGTCATTCTGGTCTTTTAAATGTGTGAGGCTTCTAATGTAATTTCAGTTATTGCTATACTCTTTCTCTGAAGTAGATGGTTGTTTTATAAGAAAACAAAAATTGGTATTAATAGAATGAGAGACAAGGAAAAATGCCATAGTATTGCCTGGCTATGACTTTGTATATTTCTAAATTTCTGTGTAAAACTGTATGACTGCTTTTATCACATTCTACAGGGATTTGTTAGAATATCAATGATTGATAGAAAATACCAATACCAAGTTAAGTCTAAGACATTTGATATTCAGAAAGACAGTGATATTAAGTTCAAGTACCTATGTTATAGAGTGATAGTATCACTAAGATTCTCTTCTGGAGGGTTAAGAATATAAGTTAACAGATGAAAACTTAGGGGAAAAGAAGGGATACAAGCATAGCTGATATTTTGGCCCTTGCCCTTCAAAGACAGTGAGGAATCTTAACATAAGAGAATCTGTGCTGTAACATCCTATAGCTCAGTGGTGTTCCAAATTCTCTGTTCAAGATTATGTGGCTACAGAGGAAAGGGATTGATGGCATATAGTGTGCCTGAAGAGAGCCACCTAGAGAGAAAACATTCTCTCAGACTTTCACAGAAAGCAAACTGGTCAACCAATGGCTATGACTCATCCAGATAGCTGACACTGACAACAGTTCTACAAAGCACTGTACACGGTTTCAAACTAAATCCTGAGGCGATTTGACTGACGTTGGGAGATACAGAAGGTACATGTTTTGTTATACAGGTCTTGCTTTAACGTGTTCTTAACCACTCAGCAGAAAAGTTTGACCATGAGGCATAAAACATAAAGCTAGATTAGTATTGTGAGTGGTAAAAGCCTGCCATTAATTAGTCCTGTGCCTGCTAGAGGACCTAGGTATAGAAATCTGCTTTTATAAATCAGGTAAATCACCTATGGTATCTTTGGTTTAGTTGAAACATTTACAAAAAGTAAAAAAAAAAAATCAAATTTTGTTAATATTTCACATTAGATTTGGTAGTAGTTGTCTACATTAATTTATGTCCACATATAATTAGTTATGTGTGGGAAAATTTCATTAAGATCTCTTCTTCTGACAATCTAGATAACAAGATTGTGGAAGAGTACTTTAATCCTACTACTCCAGAAAAACTTGACTTGTAAATATTTAACTAAATTTATTTATTTTTAAAATAGAATCATATAGTATAATATGAATATAGGAAAACTGAGTATCATTAGTCAATTTGCAATACTGATCAATGTAGAACTCTACTTCCTAAAAATCTTTATAAATATAGAAATGTTATTTATTTATTATTGGATAATTTATGGATACATTTTAGATATATACAATGATCACCTTCACCACAGAAAATTTGTACCTGTGCAATCTCAACTTAGTTTTTTTACCCCATTTATCTACTGTCTTCAACCTCTCCCCCTTTTTTCTCTTTTTCCTTTTTTTCTTGGTTTTTTCTTTTCCCTTCCTTTCTTTCTCCTTCACACCTTCCTAATTTCTCTTTCCATTTGAGCATTGTCTTCCTATTTAATAATATGTAGTATAGGTTTTGATCTTGATTTAAATTTCAGTTTCTTATACAAGAGAAACAGTGCAATATTTATATATGTGTGCTAACTTTATCTCAGTTAGGAGTACAATCTCAAGGCACATACATTTACCTACAAATAGCTTGAGTTTATCTTTCTTTATGACTGAGTAATGCTTTACTCTATTAAAATAAACCACCTTTTAATCCATCCATCCACCAATGGGAAAAGTTTTGCCTGCCCTATTAGCTTCCCTAGGTTCTGTAACTCAGTACTTGCCTTTGGAAACAAGCTGAAGTGCTGTTATATAATGTTGTCACCATTGATCACTATACAATCCCTGAAATGCCCTTTTCTTTGATGTTGCTTTCCAAAAGAAGTTATAAACTGAGACTGCACAAATCATAATCTCTTTGCTTCCTGCCTTCAGTTCAGCCTCTCTGTATGAGAGAAATAGCCGTATGCAGAACTTTAGACCTCAATGCTTGCAGCACTCTGTGCCCTGTATTTGTAAACCCATTTTTTAAGTCTTTTTTCAGCTCCCTTAAGAAAAGCCTCCCAAAGGATCTCAGCTTTAATTTCCTTTAACAGGACATGCAATCCACAACATCCTTCCTGGTAAATAGATAGGACTAGGTAAACATCATGGTTATATCCAAACCGCAGTTTTGTTAAGGTCCAGTGCTTCATGATGAGATTCAAATCTCATTCTCTCTTTCTCTCTGTATTTCTCTGTCTGCCTGTATCTGTCTCTCTCTTTCTCTCTTTCTCTCTCGTTCTCTCTGTCTCTCTCGGTCTCTCTCAGTCTCTCTCTCTTCCTCCTTCTCTGTCTCTATCTCTCTCTGTCTCTGTTTCTCTGTCTCTGTCTCTGTCTCTCTCTGGTACAGGGTCTCAACATGCAGCTCCAGCTCACAGTGATCCTCCTGCCTCAGCCTCCCTAGGGCTGTGATTACTGACATGCCCCACCATGCCTGTTTTCTATAGTCTGCTAGGTGCCAGGCTGATACAACATTCAGTACCAGGGAATCAAATTCCAATCCTGTCAGGCAGATATTTAGACTCCTGAGCTGTCACTCCAGCCCCAGGATTAAAATCTTTTGAGAAGCTTTTCCAAGATGTACATGCCTACTTGCCCCTCTTACAGATCCCAGTTATTTTTCCTGGGACAGCTCAGGCAAGTGCAGTTGGGAAAAACTCAGGCTCTTCATATGTATGGCTATGTTTGAAACCTACCGCTTAAACCTTGGAACTGCTTGAGGGGAGCTCCATTTGCTAAGTGAGAAGGGAAGCTTTCCTTGAAGAGTCTTTTTAAAACAGTTTTTTAAAGCTGGGGAGATGCAGCCCTGGGATATGCTCAAGAGATGCCCTGCTGTTCTTGGTTGCCATATTCATATTGCACATAAGTGTGAGTTTTATCACTTTGGCCCTCTGATTTTAGATGGCTCAGCATAGACCAACGAAAACATTGGTAATCATCTTCTGTGTCTCAGGCTAGACAGGTGCTATGAGCTGAATCCTTCCAAATTCATATATTGAAACTGAATCACCAACAAGATGATGTTAAGTTTGCCTTTGGGAGGCCAAAATGGTTCTTTGGGGGTAAGTGGGCAGGACATAACATAAATATGTTGGTAAAGGCAGTGATTCTAAACTTGCTTAAAGAAAGCATAACTTTAGAATTATGCCACAGGGCTTATTTCCCATGGGCATCACATTATCTGAACCAAAACACTTGGACTATAGAGCTTCAAAATCTCAAAATACAAATTCCTCAAGAATATCCTGGAAGTCAAATATAAACATCATTCTCAACTTGTGAATAATGTTTATTGTTTTTACTCATATGATTTTGGTAGCAGTGGGTAATTGTTTGGCTACCTTCTTTTTGAATAATATTAATTCATTTCAACCTCCATTCATTATTCATTCAACAGGTATTTTAGTACATATGATTGTGCTCTGCCGAACTCTTACTGAAAGTCTCCTCAGAACATTCACAATACATCCCCTATATTGCTATCATTTTGTATAGAATTCCTCTCTGTGTATCTCCTGATTTTATTTGGTTTTCTAAGCCCTGTTCCAATCTCAGTTCTCCCAGCAACATTCAATGACTCCTCAAAGATAATTGATCTTTTTATATATCCATGAACTTTGTCTTTGTATTAAAAAGCTTGTAATGTTCCTGATTACCACAAACTTTAAAAATGTAAGTTTATTAATTGTGTAATTTAATGGCAGGAATCATACCTCATTTATTTCCTGTGAGAGTTAGCATGCTACCTACTGTCTCCTAGGTGTCAAGTACATTCTTTTTTATTGAATTTATTGAAAATTAATAATTGTGCAGCATACTACAATTGTAGACAAATATTGAAATATGAAAGTTGTAAGATATAGACAAAGTGAAATTTAGAGAAATATTTCTGAAATGAATACATAACATGAGATTAATAATAGATTTCACATTGTAGATAAATTATTTACAAACTTAAATGAATATAAGAATAAAAATTGTCCACAATAAAAATGAAAAAAGAATTTACAGGTCAGCCATATAACAGTTTACTCTGTGTCAAAATCAAGAAACTTATATTCATACAGTTGGAATTCTCAAGGTACAAAGGGGTAAGTAATAAATATTTAAAGATTTAAATTTTCTAAGTTTCGTTGAAATTATACCACATTTCCAGGAAAGACGAACATTTTGCACAAGAAATATGAATAAAATCATGCCAAGATACACAAAAATGAAATAGTCCAAAATTATTTGTAAAGAAAAAATCATTAAAGCATATACATGACGCAAAAATATTAGCTACAGAGGAGCAAAGTTAAATAGTATCTTATTCCATATTAGAACAAAATGAGAAAGTGGATAACAAACTAGACTAATTCAAAGGACTGAAAAACATTTGTACTCATTGAATTTTATACTTAACAAACATATCTTTGAAAACTAAAAGTAAAATATTTTACTCAAAATATGCTAATATCTCCAGATGTAGCATATAGAAAATAACAAAGACCATAATCCAGAAAGCAAGAGAAGTTGTTTGTTCCTGGGTATAGAATAAAGAGCTCTCAAAATGGTAGTTATGCAGGACTATGTAAAATATAAATATATTAGATGAACCCATTTAAAAGGTTATTGAAGATTTCTATAAAACAATTATCAATCTTATGTCAGGATATATAATTTTGAAATGTATATATGTATATATATATATCTGTATGTGTATGTATAAGACAAGGAAGAAGTAATATAAAGTCACTTGAAAATGGAAATATACTTTTTAAAGTTTCTAATGCTAGGGAAAAGTATCACACCATGTCTTATAAGTAGATTGTAAGTCAAGGATACATTTTAAATCTTAAAACAAAAATTAACATTAAACAATACTCAGAAAATTAATTATTAAATTAATTGCAACTTTAAATATTTCAAAACAATATTCTGAAGTTAAAATTAAATCGTGAGCCCAACTAAGAGGTCAGAATGTTGTGTACTATATGTAGGTATGTGTGAACAATTCAAAGTACTCACACAGTATTTGAATAGGTTAATATATACAAAAAAAATCATCTAAAAGAAAGTTCTTGTGTTAGTAAAGAATTACTAAGAATAAAACAACATAAAAACTTGAATGGAAAGTGTATGAACAGCACTTCTAACAGTTTGTGGATAGGATATCACACAAAATTCTAGCATGTTGTGGACGTGGACAGTGACCATGATGCTTACTTGTGGCCAAGTGACACTTGTGCGACTGAGCTACTGGTATGTCCTTGACATCCACTCTGTAGACTGAGACAGAATCATGACTCATAGGATGCAGAAGTCCACTTGTAGAATATGCTGATGGAAATATTTTGCTGCTCAGACAAAAATAATAATTGAAAGACTGCTATTGTATACCTTTTTGTCTCCTCTGTATAATTTGGTGTTTAATTTGACCTAGTAGGTGGTTTTATCCTGTTCTCATTTATGGAGTTGTGACCGTTTTGATCCCCCTCTAGAATATCTTTTAATAAACTGTGTAGGGCTGGTTTTGTCATCATGAAATTCTTTAGTTGTTCTTTGTCCTGGAAGTAATTCACAGGACAAAGAGAGTTTTGCAGGATATATCAATCTGGATTAGAATTTGTTTTCTTGTAAGACTTGTAGTACTTTGCTCCAAGCTCTTCTTGACTTGGTTTGTGATGAGAAAACTGCCATTATTCTGATGGCTTTTCCTTTAAATGTGATCTCTTTCTTCTCTCTAGTGGCTTTTAGTATACTATTCCTATGCTGAATTTCTGGGATCTTGATTATTATATGTCTGAGTGTGGTTTTAATCGGGTTCATGCTGTTTGGAGTTCTATACGCTTCAATTACCTGAATGCCAGAATATTTCCCCATGTTTGGGAAGTTTTCTGCTATAACTTCGGTCCATATTCTTTCCATATCATTTGTATTGATTCCTTTTTTTTCTCACTGATGCATCTTGCAGATATTAGCTTATTTTTTTCCTGCATCCTGGTTGCTTTTAAGAGGTCTTTTCTTACCTTTTCACTAGCTACAATGGTGTCTTCAAGGCCTGAAAGTCTATTTTCACTTTGATTGAAATGGTTTTGCCAGCTTGCAATTGAGGTTTTAAGTTCCTTTATTGCACTTTGAATCTGCTTCATACATTCTGTTACTTTTCTATATTGCTCACCCAAGGATTCCATCATTTTTCTATTCTCTGTTTTTTTTAATCAGTGTCTTCTTTACAAGCACTTAGTACTTCTTTTATTATACATGCTATTTCTTTTTACTTCAGAAATTATTGCTGATCTAATTTCCTCTATATGTTTCTACAGTTGTTTCTTTACTTCCAATGCTATTATTTCAGAGATTTCGTGTGTATGATTTCCAATTTCTTCTATGCTACTGTCTCTTGCATTTGATCTGAGTAGGCTTGGGGACTGAAACTGTATCATGCTCCTTCTCTTTGTCATTTTGTATAGCACTATCTTCTGACCTTTGGTATAGATCTTTGGTAGAGTTCTTACTTAGCACCAGGTCCAGATCTATTGAGTTCAAACTCATCCAGGTGGGTGTGGCTGCTGTGCTCCACTTGTTCCTGCTACAGCCCTTGGAGGTGAACCTGCTATGTCACTTTGGTAAGATGTTCTGCTCCTGGATCAGCTGGGTGGTTCTTGCCTCTGGCCTCTCTGTAGGGAGTTCTGCCACAGGGTTCCACACCAAATGTGTCTGATGGATGAAGTTCCGCTCAACTGCTTGACCTGGGTGCTGGGTCAAGTGGGGATCTTGTGGGCCCCTGAGGGTCCCGCTCACACATTAGGCCTAGGTGCTGGGTTAAATGAGTCTCCAGAGGGCCCCATGTGTGGTTTCACTCACATGCTGGGTCTGGGCTCTGAGCCAAATGTGGATCCAGTGGGCCCCAGGGAGTCTCACTCACAGGCCAGGCCTGGGTGCTGAGTCACATCTATTGTACATTTTAATTGAATTCATAGCTGTCTTGTGTAGGAAAGACTATATATATATATAGTGTGGGTGTGTGTGTTTTACTAGGATATTTTTCCTTTTCAGTTTTTAAAGCAATAGAAACCAGCAAAAAGTATTGAATTATATATGATTGTAGACAGAGGCCAAGTTACTTCCTAATATTTGTAAAACAATAATCAGATTTAAAAAATATACTGAATAAACTCCAGATCAAAGTGTCCTGTCATGTGAGATGCTATACTATCTTATTGCAATATTTTTCAAAATTCCAAATGGTGTGAATGTAGACCTGAATCTTTTACAAGATTTTACCAATAAGTCAATATTTTTCTATATAAATAAATGCTATTTAAAACACACTGATGAAATAGAGAAAAAATTTGTATTACACAATGAAAATATATTTCAAATAACCAATGCTTGATATAACAGTGTCCTGCATGAGCAACTGTTTTACTCAAAATCTGCCATAGATAATGGAGTTTAGTGTAACATAGTAGGAAAAGTGTGTTGTGTTTTGGTATACAGTGTCAAAGAACATTGTCATTAGGTATTTGAAAGGATAATACGTTTTCTGATTAAATATCTGTATGAAATCATGACTTTTCTTCTTATATTTCAATTAAAATATTATGTGAAATAGATTTGATATGGACCCATGAATCTTCATGTAGCCAAATGTTAATGAAATTCATAAAAATGTGAAAAACAAACTATTCCTCACTGGTTTAACTTTGTTTAAAAAAAATTATTTTTCATATAAAAGTCTGAGTGAACATATGTTGAGTTTATTAATATTAATTTAAAGTTAATTAATTATAAGTAATTTAATTTTTTCTAAGATGAATGACAAATCGCTTTAATACAGATTATTATATTACACATGTCTTCATAATGACATCATAATAACACAAAGAAGGAATCACTCTAATATTCTCCAAGAATTTACTATGATTCAAAAATTAACTTACCAGTAATTTATATCTACTACTATGTTACCCATCACAGTTGTTACAGTTTGTGTCTAGTTGTCCCCCAAACCTTTGTGCAGTCATGGGATGGCTTCTCAAGTTTGTGGTTAATTCTTTTTTTTTTTTTTTAATTGTGTGGGGTTTTTTTTTTCATGATTTAATACTTTTATTGCTTAAATTTAACAATGGTTGTATTACATATTTTCTTCATCAGGTCAGTTTAGATTAATAGATATAGGCATATAAGATTGATCAAACAATTAAACATTAACACTTTCAATAAACATTACTTTATTTCTTCTTTTCCCCTTTCTTTTTTTAAAAGTTGACACATTGCATTTGTCCTCACAATAGTCCTACAAAGCAGTGTGTGGGCATGACCCACCTTCCTATTGATGTTGCTAAGAAGAAAAAGAAAAGAAAAGAAAAGTCTTCTCTTTGGAATAAGAGGAAGCAGATGCATACACAGTCAAATGTTCTGCAATTGCAGTGGGCCACCAGCGAAGCTTGCAATGTTAGAGGCTATTGATCTAAGCCTCCTAAAGCTCATCTCACCAATCTAGCTCTGTGTTTCATGCATTGTAATTAAGCTTTTTTTTCTGGGTGATTAAGGGCAAATCAAAGCAAGACCTGTATAACAAAACACTCATTTTTTGTATCTTCGAAGGTTAAATCCCCTCAAGATTAAGTTTGGGACCATATACAATATTTCATAGAACTGTTCTTAGTGTCAGCCTTCGGGACGAGTCACAGCCATTGCTTGGCCAGTTTGCTTTCTGTGAAAGCCTGAGAGAATGCTTTTCTCTGGGTGACTCTCCTTAGATGCACTATAGTTCATTCATCCCTTTCCTCTGAGGTCCCATAATCTCCTTGACCAGAACATCTGGAACACCTCTGAGTTATAGTATATTACAGCACAGGTTCTCTTATATCCTGAGTCCTTACTGACCTTGAAGGGCTAGGGCCAAAATATTGGCTATTCTCGTAGCTCTTCTTTTTCTCCAGTTTTTGGTCTGTTAACTTATATTCTTAACCCTCCAGCAGAAAAGCTTACTCTATAGCATAGGTACTTGAGCTTATCATCACTGGATTTCTGAGTATCACATATCTTTGACTTAGCTTGGAAATGATATTTTCTGACCATCATTAATATTCTAATAACGTTCCATACAACGTGATATAAGCAGTTACACAATTTTGACACAGATGTTTGGAAATTCAAGGAAATACAAAATTGTAGCCTGTCAACACTAAGGTATTTGGCCCAGTCTATCATTTTCAACTAATACTCTTGAGAGAGAGAATAAGTAATTTAATTTTCATTTGAAATTTCTAACATATATATGTACTAAACAAAATTAAGGCCACACAGATTTTTTGAGTTAAGGAGCTACTAGAACCATTAAAGAACTACTATCATATACAAACAAATAGCGATGCACAAAGCTTCATAAAGTCTAAATCATGATGTCTGTAGTGAACTGTAGTGAGGTTGATCACTTCATAGCATAGAGACATTTTCATACTAACACACCCAGATTTATCTTATTGTTTTAATGCCTTTCTTAAATAGTGTTTTACACACACACACACACACACACACACACACACACACGCATACACACACACTTGCAGAAGAGGTAACAGCAACTGCAGAAATATCTGAAATACTAAGAATTTCCCCAGTTTAATATTAGGTACCAAATCACAGATCTAGAAATCTGAGAGAGCTATAAATGCTGTGTAAAATACCCTTGATCTATGTATATTATTTTCACATTACAGAAAATCACATTCCTTGGTATTACCAAATAAATCTCAAAATATATCCATATAAAAATATTCACACAATTGTTTACAAGAGATTTATTTATACTTGACAAAAATTGAGAACCACTAAAATATTCCTTAGTAAGTGACAAGAAAATAAACACCATATATCAAGGCAATGGAATACTTAGCAGCAAAAATAAAGAATCAAGATCCAAACTGACATGGAGGAATGTTAAATGTATTGTGTTTCTTAAAATTAGTCTGAATAAGCATACTTTATATGATTTCAATGATATAATATTTAAGACAAGACCTAGTAGTCACTGATAGTAAATGTAGAAGAACTTTTGTCCTCAAACCTTTTAAAAACCCAAATATGTCAATCATCTGCATTGTTCCTTCCACTTCTGTATGCAGAATGTGCCAGAGGTACCTTACTGTTTCCATTTTGTTCTTCTAATTGGAAAGTTCAACTCCCTCAAAGAAGATCCCCAGCCTACATGATAAATGGTGCAAATTACCTTTTTACATTAGCACAGGGCTCAGACTTTGGAAGACACATTTCTTCTGAGTCCACATAATAAAGCCTTGTTCTTCCACCTGTAGAGTACAAGGTGCACACATGATAACTTTTCTAAACACTATTGGTAGAAATATTTCTTCTCACTGAACTAACAGAAAGTAGTTGTATACATAGTCCAATATTCCATAATAATAGTGGGTTATTGGCAGAGCTGGTAATGTTGGAAGCTGTTGACTTGAGCCTTTAACAGCTCAACATACTAATCTGGCTTTACTTTTTATGTCTCAAAGTTAAACTTTTTTGCTGAGTGGTTAAGTCCTAGCTAAAGCAAGACCTATATAGCAAAACCTGTAACTTTTGGATCTGGCAAGGTCAGTCAAATACCCTGAAGATTTACCTTGAAACCATGTATAGCATTTCGTAGAGCTTTTGTCAGTGTCATCTACCTGGATGAGTCACAGCCATTGCTTGATCAATTTTCTCTCTGTGAAAGACTGAGAGAATTTTTTTTTATCTAGGTGACTCTCCTTAGGCACACAATACATTGTCAGTTCCTTTCTTCTGTGGCCCTATAATCTCCTTGAACAGAAAATATGGGACACCACTGAAGTATAGTATGTTACAGTACAGGTTCTTTCATGTCCAAAGTCCTCACTGACTTTTGAGGATTAGGGCCAAAATATTAGCTATTCCTTTAGTCTTCTTTTTCTTTAAATTTTTGGTCTGCAAACTTAAATTGTTAACACCCCAGAAGAGAAGCTTAGTGACACTATCACTCTATGACATAGGTACTTGAGTATAACATCACTTTCATTGTGAATATTAAGTGCCTTAGACATAACATGGAACTGGTATTTTCTATCAATTATTGCCATTCTAATAAATCCCTATAGAATATGATTTAGAAAAACTGTTCCACATTTTTACACAGAAATTTAGAACTCTAAGCATATAGAAAATTGTAGCCAGTCAATCCTATAACATTTTTCCTTTTCTTGTATTGTCTTTAATTACCCTTTTTTGTTTTGTTTTAGAACATTTACTTGAGAGATAGTATAGCAATAATTGAAATAACTTTAGAAGCAGCATACATCTAAAAGACCAGAATGGCAGGCATTCCAAGCATGTTTTTAGTCTTACACATTGCTCCTTCATATATAAGTGGACGTATCTTGAACATATACTCATATGTGAAATAAACAAGACCTATATGTGTAATTATTGTATAGTCTCCTTAGTATAAGAACATAATAGAAGAAATAAAAATGGGAAGGCATAACATAATTGAATGTAAATCAAGAACTTCAGGATTCAACAATGAAGAAACAGCAAGCAAAAAAATTAGGAAACATGACAGGGGCAAAACCATGCACTTATATACACAGGATGAATTACACGGAGATTTTTTTTTAAAGGAGGTGAGACTACCCTACATGATATAATAATGAATATGTGCCATTATAACTTGGTTTAAATCTGTAGAATGTCTCAGTTACTCTTTCCTTATTACTAGGACAGAATACACCACACCCAAAATTAATAATAGAAAGGTTTATTTAGTGGAGTTTTCAGACCATGCTAGGCTGGCTCCAAGTCAGAGTGGCACATGGCAGAGGGCAACCTTTCCTGGCAGTAGAAAACAGCAAAGAGCAAAGGGAGAAGCCTTGGCTGGTGCCAGTCTCTCACCTTCTCTTATATTGTGTTCAGGCTATCAGCCCCACGTTGGGGCAGACGTAGTACTCACACCCAGAATCCCAGCATTGGATCATGAACTAATCACAAACTCTAGAACCCGTGCAAATGACTACATGATGCTTTGGGGGTACAACTAGAAACAAACCACAACAGTACATTCACCAAGTGTGAACCCTAATGTAAGTCATGGACTCTAGGAGATAATGACATATTGATTTAGATTTCTCACCCATGAGAAATATACCAGTATGATACAGGATGGTAAGGACAAGATTGCCCATGTGGGACTTTGTAGAATATGGGAATTCACTATACTTTTCACTTATTTTTACTATAAACAAAACATCTACCAAAAAGTTCTGGCTGGGAAGATAGTTTGGTGGTCTAAGTGCTTGACTGGCAAGTGCAAGGACCCATGTTTGACCCATGGCACCACAGGCCATGCTTGCCTCAGAGCTCCAGGCACTCAGTGCTGGCTATGGTTATAGCATGGAGGTGCACACCTGGATTCCCAGGACTGAGGAGGCTGAGACAAGGGGATCACTATAAGCTGTATAGCGACACCCTGTACCAAATAAATAGATAAAATATGAACACAAAAGTGAATGAAACTTGTTGAAATGTTTCTCTTTCTGTGGCCTGTGATCTCAAATTGTTTTATTTTATTTTATTTTGGGGAGTAGTGGGGATTGAACTAATGACCTTTGCTCTTGCCATCCAGGCCCTTATGTCACTCAGCTATCTCCCTGCCCGTCCCTCAGATTATAGTCAGTATTTTAAAAGTCAAAATTAACTAAAAAAGGGCAAAATAACAGAAATCAGTTAAAGTTACATGACATGATTAACTTTGAACATTGAAAGGATTTTCTGGCACTACAATGACATTTATTAATCTAGTACTAGATATGATATTTAAATGAAGCAACTTACACAAATCAGAAAACATACAGCCTATCAATTTCTTGTTTTATTTTAAAGAGACAAAAATAAAAACAACACAGAATTTCAAAACAACACAATCAGAAATTAACACTGCCTAGTACATTGCATATTGTTTTCTCTAAAGTAGTTGCTCAGGTTCCCAGCTACAAGCATGCAAAACTGATCAAACAATATAAGCATTAACTGTTCCTTACAGTCAACCAATAGAAATTAGTAGTACAGATATCTGACTATATATTAATTTCATTAGCTCTTTTAAGTGAGGAGGATCTGAGCAAAAGTGTGGGCTTATTATGAGAATAGTCTCCGAAAAATCTGTTGGAAGTAAATGAAGAAGGACAGTGGAGGAAAAAGCGAGAAAGAAGCTGGCGTTGTGTCAATTACAGCTTTAGCTTACACAGCAATCTGAAGAATAAATTGCACCACAGAATTTGTTGACCTAGATACAAGGAACCTAAGCTTTACACCCTTGTATGTCTCAAGCATGAGCTGTCAGATATTCCAGGGAAGAACAAGCAACAGGAGAAATGGGTCCAGTTTCCCTTGAACAACCCCTCAGGAAGAATTGTTACCAGCAGCCCAATAGCAGCGGAATGTGGGGGGAAATGAAACCGACAGCAGTGAGACCTGACGTATAACAGAGCTGCAACAGTTCGTAGATCATTCATAAGTATTTAAGGTACTCAGTAAGTATGCAAAGGTTACATTCCTCCTAGAATTTAGCTCTCTAAAGCATACTCTACATAACATGATCTAAAAGTTGTAATTATGATGAGTCATTATAATTATAGCATAATGTCATATTTATTTTATGACATATACTGCCCATAGGAGTATCATATGTATTAACTAATTTAGCTATTAGTACAATACCATGACAGAAATCTCTTATGCCTCTTACACTTTATAAACGAGTGAACTTAGGAGCAAAGGGTAAGGTTGCAGAGTGAGTAGACTGAGATTTGAGCATCCAAAACAGCTTTACAGCTTGTAACCTAGTTTTTTTTGTTGTTTTGTTTTGTTTTTTAGGGAAGGGACACGTCTCCTCTAAGGTACATCAGGCTAGCATTCATTTCACCACTGATTTCCCTGAGAATCTACACCTTCTTCACAGAGCAGTGGGCTCTCAGAGGCAGTGCACGAGCAATCCATCCGGTGGAGCTCTGCACACCTAGTGCTAGTCAGTCAGTACAATTACAAAGTTTAAATGCAACACTAGTGACTCAGGAGCAGAAACCCAGAGATCCACACAGAGGCCAGCAAACAGAAGCCATCAGAAAGGGAAGGATGCAAACGGGAAAAGGAAGGGAAAGAGACGGTGCCTCACGCACATGTGTGCGCTTACTCCGGGCCTAGAGTGGGAGCAGGAGCTCTGGAAGGACTCACAAGGACATGCACTCATGAGCTTCCTGCAGGCTTCCTGTGGGCGTTATTGGATCCTTTTCCTTGCTATGAAACAACAACTCACATATTAGTTCTCTTAATGTATTTTTATTATACTAAATCAGCGCCAAAAGATGTTTTTTAAAAAATCAGATTATCCAAAGGAAAAGTTAAATCTTTCCTGATTATCTAGGATTTCTAATTTTATCAAAGGGCAAGTTTGATCTTGCTTCTTTTCATGCTTTACTTCTTAGAGCAATATAGCCAAATTTAGTTTTAAGAGCAGGAATAATTTTATTTTCTGAATCTCACTAAATACGAGGTCTCACTACACAGCTCAGACTCATAGTGATCCTCCTATTTTCAGCCTCCCAGCACTGGGATTACAGGTGTATGTCACCATGCCTGGTCTCAGTGGCCAGCTCAGTATGCTTGAGTGTGGAGTCTGCATGGTATGTGGCGCTGGTGATGGGACCCTGGTACCTGTGCTTGCCTAAGCAGGCACTTAGTCAACTAAGCTATCTTGCTGGCCCTCATAAAATATTGTATCTGTAAAATATTGTCATAAACAGTCTCTTTTTTGTAAGTCTTCATCTCATAATAGGATTAACATTCTACATTTCTTCTTTGAATGTAGGCACTGATAATTTCAATTTCAAGCAATGTAAAAGTCAGAAATGTTACTTTTATATCAGGTCATGCAAAAGTATGTGACAACCATAAAATCATAGATATAATACAAAGTATGACTGGGTAAGAACATGTGACAACAGACAACAGATTGATTTAGTACACTTAGAAAGGCACATGAGCCCAGTTCCTAGAAAACGATTTCTTTGCACAACAAAACCAAAATAGTGATGTTGAGAAAAAGGAAGGTGGAAGTTCAGGCTAGCTATCACCTCCCCTGCCTCACTTTGTATAATAAAGCTATTTATTTTCAAACAGGTCTCACTATATGGTCCAGGCTTCCCTCAAATTCATGATGATCTTTCTAGCTCATTCTTCCAAATGCTGGAATTGCAGCCCTGCACTACCATGCTCAGCTATATTTTTAAAAATTATTAAAATTCAAAACATAAAGTGTGAAAGTAAATGCAAAGTAATTAAATATATTAAACAACCTGTATGACAAGATTAGGATGCTGTTACTTAATACAAAAATTATCAAATAAAAATTTCTCTTTGATAAATCCTGAGGGGATTTGACTGGCTTGTCAGACACAAAAGTTATATAGTTATATAACAAAAAGTCATGTTTTGTTGTATAGGTTTTGCTTTAACTTGGATTTGACTACCCAGAAGAAAAGTTTAACCATGAGACATAAAAAAGTAGAGCCAGATTAGTATGCTGAAATCCTAAGGGCTCAAGTAATAGCTTCTGACATTGTCAACTCTTGTGACAACCCACTACTATTATGGACTATTAGACTATGTATACAACTACTGTTTGTTAGTTCGATGAGAAGAAATATTTGTACCAATAGCATTTAGAAAAGTCATGATGTCTGCACATTGTACTGTGAACAACTACAATGAAGACAATAATATGCCTTATATTAATTATTGTGGCTGTCCTACTAATGTGTTTGAGACTGTCTCATTGTTATTTCTTATTAAAATAATAAAAAATATTCTCCTTGAAATCTATGAAACATCAATAGCATGCAACTTTAAGGCTGGCTAAACAGCTCAGTGGTCAAAAGCATCTGCTTAGGCAAGCTTAGGCATACACAGGGACTGCAGTTCATATCCCCAGTACTAAATGTAGTACCAGTCCCACTAATAATAGTAATAATAATAGGCAACTTTAGTACTTGTTAATCTGGAAAATTCCAGATAATCTAAATGAATTAATATGGGAAGAAATTAAAATCTCTCTCAAATCTTAACTAATTGAAATTCTTTTTTTTTTTTTTTTTTGCTTTTTTGAGACAGGGTCTCACTGTACAGTTCAGGCTGGCTTGGAGCTCACTTTTGCAGCTCAGGCTGGTCTCGAACTCGCAATGATCCTCCTGCCTCAGCCTCCCAAGTGCTGGGATTACGCCACGCCCTGCTAATTCGAATTCTTAGTGAATAAATACATTAAAAAATTCTCTTCTTAGTGCACCTCTGTATCCATTTTGCTTTAACACTCTAGCTAAAAACACCAAAGTGCGACAAACTGGAGACCAACATCTAATGCATCAAGGAGAGAATCTTCGAGAGAATGTAAATGTTATGAGTGACATTGCTTCTAAGGAAAGAAATTCCTGACTGGCTATCGATGCCTTTCTGACCAATAAGTACAGTATTTCATACACAGTAAAGCCTCTGTGTACACGAACGTTCAGTGTTAATGTGGACATCATGATAAATTCAGCCATTTAGTGGGGATGCAGAAAGATTAGTATGTAATTGAAAACTTCCTTCATTTTTCAATATAAGCTTGTTTTCTGCTATCGTAAATACTTTCAAAAAATAAAAATTTAAATATTCTAAGTAAATGGGAAACCTTTAGTTTTCTTTCAATTGTGAGGATTTGAAGTATTGCATTTTTTCTTTCTTTAATAATGTGTGAAACGTTTTGTCATGTGTTTCTCATTTATCTGCACAACAGTTCTGCTGTAATGTCAGTCATTTGCTGATCTCAGCAGAGAGTAGGAGACACATGAAGGTTAAGTGACTTGCACACTTGGCAGGAAGAGAGCAAGAACTTCTGTCATCTTGCACTGGAATCATCATGTGGCACAAGACTCTCTTTCTGCCAAATATTAGTACTTACCAATCTCTAAAATATCCTCAAATATTAGTTGCCACATGGTTTTATTTAGGTCCTAAAAATGCAGCAAGGAATAATTTTGTAAAGCTCCTTCTCCTAACAACAAAAGCCTTGATTCATTGAGATGTGCTCTTCCTGTTCTTAAACTTTACATATTTATCTATAATATCAGTTGAATGCCTCTTGATCTCGATAAAGGGATTTGAGTACATGAATTGATGCACTGAGTTTTGCAAAGAATACTATGAAACAGAGCACCCTCCAGTCATCCACCTCTCATAGGGGTCTCCCACTCAAGCTTAGCTTCTAAGGGCAACTGTTCTGGTTTGTTATAGGTGTCCTCCCAAAGCCTCATGCAGTCATGGGATAGCTTCTGGATTTTATAATTGATTAATGTGGGTGTGGGTGCTGCAGGTCCCTGGGGCAGGTGATTTGCATTTCAATGTAATAGGAAGGAAGAGAAGTTAGCTCTTGAGCTGCTGCTGCTACTCTCTCCCTGACTCTTGCTCTTAGCTGCCACCATGAAAGGTTGCCCTCTGCCATGTGCCACTCTGTCTCGGATGAATATGGAGTGAAACGTCCAGTAATTGTGAGCTAAATAAACCTTCCTTTGCTCATTTTGAGTGCTGGGTAGTTGTCCAAGCAACGAGAGAAGAGTAACTAAGACAGTAAGCATGCAAAGGAGCAGGACAGTGTATACTTTGAAAATAAAAAAAAGGAGCTCCCAGTTTTTTCTGATATATGACATGTGAAAATAAAAGTCCTTACTTTTACGATGGAGCAGCAGAGCAAATGTGGGTTCATTTCCCAAAACGAGGGAAGTTAGAAGAACAGATTTAGGGAAAGAAATGAAGCATTTTGGTTTGGAAATGGTAAGTACAGGGTACCATTCATTTGAGAGGAGAGATCCCGCAGACAGTTACGTACCTTAGACTGACACTTGAGAGTGCTCAGCACTAGAGACATCAGTGCAGGAGTCACCTGGGTCACATGAGCTACATGGAATCACAAGACAGAGTTTCAATCCAGATGATTTGTGAGGACAGAATTGGAAGCAGAAGTCCAGAGGATCTTGGGGAGAAATTCTACAGTTGAAGAACAGTGTCCTGGCTCAGAAACCAAGGAAGAAAGCATTTTAGAATTAGTCAACCAAATAATGATCCATTCCATAGATTTCTACAGGAGTCCAAGTAACATGACAGCCTTGAGTGTTGGACATTGCAACATGATGTGAACGAACAAACTGTTTGAAAGGAAATTCTAAGACAAATATGTTGAGAAGAGATGTCAAATGGGAAATTGGAGGCAAGCGATTAGTGTTAGTGCCGTTGCCAAACAGCAGAGAAGAAATTGGGTAGTAGCTGAAGAAGCCTTTGGGGGTGAGTTTGATGTTGGTTTAGTTTAAGTTTGTTTTGAGACATAGTACAGCAGGTCTGTATGCTGTTCGGAACAATCTAAGACATTATAAGGGGTGATCAATAGTAGCACAGCATTGAAAAATGGTTCGAGAAGTTCAACACTTGGACAGAAGACGACATTTAGGATACAGGGCATAGACGGGTCACAGTTAGAAGCATGGGCAGTTCACCCGCTGTAAGATGAAAGTAGCCAGAGCGTATCTGTGTAGATACAAGTAGTTTTGGAACTCTGGGTAGTAAAATATAGGAAAGTGCATTCTGCGTCCCTTATTTTATTAATGAGATGAGAAGAAAAGGTGTGAGAATGCACTGGAAGAAAGGGAAGTGAGAGAGCGGAGAAGAGCCCGTCTGCACGGGGGTCTTGGCGAATGGGAGGCTGAACTATGAAAATCCCAGCGCTGCTCGGCGTGCGTGGAAGTGGCTCGGCCGCTGCTGTTCTCTTCCAGCTGCCCTCAGCTGCTCAGCCACACGCAGCGCGGGGACGGCTGTGCTGGGCCAAGCACGCCACTCTCCAGTCCACACAGAGACAGAAAAGAAGAGCGGCAGAGCTAGGAGCACAGGAAAGGAGCGCGATCATAGTGATGTTGATGGAACCCAGATTGGAGACGAACAGAATGGAGCTCAAGTGCAGATGGATGGACAGGCCCACTTGTTTAAGAACAGCATGTGTTCCCTTTTATCCAATAAGGTTACTATTATTTTCTAAACTCATATAGCAAAGTGACTATCATATCATTCTATACTGCACAAATAATGTTTCATGCTAAATACTAATTTAGCAGACTCATTTGAACTTATGGTATTTTGAGACAAATATGTACAAATCTACATTATGTGTTGAAAAACACAGACTTGAGCGAAACATCTATTGCTCAGTACCTTTCAACTAACATTCTGAATTCTACTGTATCCCATCTACTCCAGATTCTGGGCTCCAGGGTGATTTTCCCTTTTAATTTTTTCCTACTCTGTCATGCCATCTCAGACACATAAGAATGCAATCTCCAGCTAAAGATTCTCCAGAATACGTTCTCTTGCAAGAATCACCTTCACATTGCCTTATATCTGCTTTCTCTGCAACCTAAATATGTCTCAAATAGTTTCAGTTGCTTTATGTGTGAATATAAGTTGTTCCCATCTTTGTGACATTTTCCAGTTCAGGGGAATTTCCTGTGTTTTATATCATTTGCTGTCTTCCTCTTTCCACCCTGTCTCCATTCCAGCCCCATCTTGGGTGTGTGTCGAAACCTGTCCTGGACAGTCTGAGGTGCTGTCCACTCACCCAGCTGTGAGAATGAGGCCCTGAAAGCCTTGGGTCCCAAGGCACTGAGCACAGCAGACTGGACCAACTTTTCTTTAACAGCCGAGGCTTGGAATCACTTTACAGGCTGTTTCCCTGTGAGCTGGGAAGACAGGGCTTGTTCACAGACCTCTGTCTTCCTCAGCTGCTTGTTGGTTGGCTTCTGTAAAATGGTATGTGTTTCTTCTGAAGGGGATAGACGCCTGATTTCAAATTGTTTGCTAATTGTTTAAATGGCTATTGTTTTGTAAACTTAGACCTCAAGACCAATCGCCTTCCTTTCCTTTCTTCATAAATATGGGATGAATGAAGAGAAGCACCAGTGTAATGATTTAGTTGACCATCTATTATATTTAGGGGTCACCTCCCTAATATTGTAAAGGCATTTAGGCCATGGTAGCTTGGCCACATAGCTGAAGCTGATATGGTAAATTCCCTAAGAAGTTTGCCCAGAGGGAAACATTTTGACAAATATAAAAGTCAACACATCTTTCATATTTTTGTAAAGCATGCAGGAGTTAGATCTTAGATCTATAAACTAGATAATGTAATCAAATAGCAAGCAATTGCGTCTTCTGAGGTGAAAAAGATGTACTTTGAAGACCAAGGAAGTGCTGAGAAAGTCATGGATTGCTGATTCCACATGAAGAACATTTCTTTGTCTCTTCTTTCCTTCAGTAGTGTAGAAGTGATGGCTTTTTAAAAAAAAAAAACATAAATATGCCAGTATATTATCTTTTCATTATACAGGAGAGTTTAAGGGAGACTGCAAACCAGGGCCTCCAGAAGTCTAGCTCTACTTCTTCCACCAAGTTCACAGCAGGAGCCCAGAAATCCAGCCCCCCTCTTTGCTTTAGAGCAAGCAGAGGTCAGTGTGACTCAGGGTAGAAGTTGCCAAGGAGAAAGTAAAAACAGACTCAGCTGAAAGGATTGCAAAAGCTGGAAGAAATCACATCAGGGTTCAGGAGATAGACAGAGTGACCTTCAGATTGCATAAAGTTTACCCCTTTCTCATTGGTAGTTTAGGTGCAATTTACAGCAAATATCAGCCCAGGGAAAATAGCAGGACTTAGGCCTCTAACTCTTTGCCTCCTATAAAAATAAAGTCTTCTGCAAACTAGGGATCATCCCTCCCTCAGGTTTACTTGGTGCCCCTAGAAAAGAAAAGCTTTTTCCAAATCTGTCCTCCCCGGCCTCATTATTTGCTTCCCTTCCTGTTTGTAAAAGATTCTCCTTATATCCTATTCATTATCCTCTCTATTTTGCATTTCTCATATAAGAGAAACAATTTAATGTTTAAATGTGTGTTTGAGGGCCAGTGGTACAGCTCAGTGGACTAAGCACTTACTTAGGTAAGCGCAGGGGTCAGGGTTAGATCCCTGGCACCAGATGCTGTGCTGTGACCTGGTGATGGAGTCTAGGTGTGGTGGCACTCACCTGTAGTAGCAGCACCTGGGAAGCAGAAGACAAGAAGATCACTATGAGTCAGAGCTGCATAGACAGACCCTGCACAAAGAAAGAAAGAAAGAAAGAAAGAAAGGGAGAGAGAGAGAGAGAGAGAGAGAGAGAGAAGGAGGGAGGGAGGGAGGGAAGAAAAGAGGGAGGGAGGGAGGGAAGGAAGGAAGGAAGGAAGGAAGGGAGGAAGGAAGGAAGGAAGGAAAAATGTGTGTTTGATTTATCTCACTGAATACTGTGGCCTTGAGGTGGATCTATTTATCTATACATGCCTCAATTTTACCCTTCCTTATGGAAAAAAGAGAATCAAAGAAAAAAATGGAATAAAAGTGTTTTTAAAAGAGAAGTGAATCAAGAGTTTGAGGTAGTAGAGCAGTACAGGAAGGGAAGAGAACACAGAATACATTTTGTGCTACATAAATGAACAACTCTCCATGAAATGATGCACTAGTTATATTCTCAAAACATAGTAACAGAAGTGTATAAGAGATAAATGCAAAAGAAAATAAAAACCAATGAGGATATCACAAGTAAGTGCTGTTGGGAGAATTTAAAATCTGGAGCACATGTTTGTTCACTTTTTTCTACTTTGTTTTTAAAATCTGCTATGGGCTAAGTTTGACAAAGGTGATAATGTCTAGGAAATACATTAAATGTGTGTTGGATATGTAGCAGGACTGAGAAAGCCTCAAGTTGAACAAATATAAACAATCTATTTCTATATATTTATCTCCTGTGTTTATACCCATGTAAGACTTGCTTGCAGCAGTGTTAGGGTTTGAATGGAAATCCCCAAAATTCATGTGTCGGAAATTTAATCTCCAGTGCAATTGCTCTGGAGCTGGGGCGGATAATGAAAGGTATTCAGGTTCTGAGCAGCCCAGTCTCATGAATGAATGATGCTTATTATGAAAGGGCTTGAGGTTAAGAATAGATTCTCCTACTGCCCCTTAGTTTGTCCTTCTGCTTTCTGCAAGAGGATGACAATAACAAAGGAGCCCCTGCCAGATCCAGAATACGATGCTTATTCTTAAACTGTCCACTCTTGAGAGCCATGAGGAATTAGTCTGCACTTGTAAACTTTCCAGGCCTAGGTATTCTGATATGATTTGCCTTCAGTTTCACCAAATATACACAGATCTTGGCACCAGTAGATTAATGGGCTATTCTCTGATGCTCTTCAGTGCTTCCTTGTGTAGCTCTCTTCTCTTTTTTACTCTGACCCAGCAAACTCTAAGCTCTGATTCTTGCTCTTGAAAAGGCTGTCTATGCCATATCCCGGAAATTCTTCATTAGGCTTACTTTTTCATAGAGATCACAAGCAATGCTACTTTCATACGATGTCTCAAAAATGTTGAGAATATATAATCTTACATTTTCTAGTTATTTATAAATCAAAAATCAAGCCTGAAACTAATTAATCTGTTACGACAACAAATGGAAAGTCTTTCCCACCTAGTTCTATTTGATTAAATAATCTTCATGTTTTCTCCTCTCATGCCAAGTTGAAAGCTCTTATATCTTTCTCATTTCTTATGTCAACTCCCTTTGCATCTCATTTTGTTTTGGACTTGGAAACAACATAGGGAAACTTTTAAAAATGATCATAGTTGAGGGCACAGTTCTTCACTGATACTTAAAAATATCAGCCCTAAGTGTTTTGATTGTTTTGCTCATTGTGTTTTCTTTTTGTGGTCTTTCACTTGGTAATTCTCTACTTCTTACATGCATTCTCCTTCTATTAGAGCAGCATACTTCAAAGTTGGTAGATAAATCAGAAAGAAAGGCAGAATAGACATTATGTTGGTATGTTGGCAAACACTGGAGCTCCAGTAGGGATTTATGACAATGTAAGTGTCCAGAGGAATGGCGTTGGAGAAGATATTGTCAGCCTACTCAGACTGCTCTAGTGAAATACTTTAGATTGATTAACTTACAAACAACAGAAATTGTAAGTCTCCAGCCTGGCCTGACTCTCCCGGCCCCCAGCCTGCCTGCCAACAGAAGCAC
Source organism: Myocastor coypus (assembly GCA_004027025.1). Classification (NCBI taxonomy): domain Eukaryota; kingdom Metazoa; phylum Chordata; class Mammalia; order Rodentia; family Myocastoridae; genus Myocastor; species Myocastor coypus. Next base: position 29,744 of record PVJA010025460.1, read on the forward strand.
TGCTCTCCACAGGCAATGCAGCTCAGCACTCACAAACACTGGAAAGATGAGATTGAACAAGGAAGTCTGCACATCCTGGAGACATCTGGAGACACCCAGAAGTTTACAATGGACACTTCAAAGGAGCGAGCTCACTAAGAGGCAAGACTGCTAGAAAACTTTAACCACAGATTCCCACTGGGATTGTCCTTCCTAAAGTCCCCTCCCTTTTCTCCAGCCTTACAAAAGGGATGCACTTCTTTTTGTTCAGGGCAGAAGGCCTTTCTGTGCTCTGCCTACACCCAGGCACAATATATCCCATATCATGTTGTCTTTACACAAGATTGATGATCTCCTCTGGTTCCTGCTCTACCTATGTGTGCTACAGAAACGTGCTGCATATAATTCTGGAGGTGGCAAAGTCTAAAATCGCCTGATAGATTTGGTGTTTGGTGGAAGCCTGCTCTTCTGCACTACATGTTTGCTCCATCCTAATGTGGCTGAAAGACAAGAACGCACTTATGCTCCTCTTTTAAAAGGGCACTAGGAGCCTGCGCACCCGCCGCGGTTAAGCCCCTGCGCCCCTCTGCCCCGCCTCTACGTTCCCGCGACTAACTTCCTGTTCCAGCCCAGCCCAAACCCCACCACTGGGAGCTGAGCATGCGCACCCGCCACGGGCAAGCCCCTGCGCCCCTCTGCCCCGCCTCTGTGTTCCCGCGACTAACTTCCTGTTCCAGCCCAGCCCAAACCCCACTTCTGGGAGCTGAGCCCGCGCGCCAGCTGGGTCAGGATCCTTGGCCTGCCTTCCCTTTCCCAACCCAACCCCCCCCCTTTTTTTTTGAACCCCTCCAGCCCATGCTCCAGCACTGAATCCATCAAATAGCCCATTTGGCAACCGTTCCGGTACACGAGCCTACCAGGACTACTCAATCCCAAAGCTCCACCTCCACCTACAGACCACATCCCCCAGGATTCACAAAAGCTAGCAGCCAGAGCCCCAACACAAGAGTCACGAACCTCTGTAG
>PVJA010025461.1:0-30729 GCA_004027025.1 Myocastor coypus
AGAAGAAGAAGAAGAAGAAGAAGAAGAAGAAGAAGAAGAAGAAGAAGAAGAAGAAGAAGAAGAAGAAGAAGAAGAAGAAGAAGAAGAAGAAAAGTGCCGGACACGGTGGCGCACACCTGTAATCCCAGCACTCAGGAGGCTGAGGCAGGAGAATCGGTGCGAGTTCGAGACCAGCCTGCGATACAAAAGTGAGCTCAAGGCCAGCCTGAACTGCACAGCGAGACCCTGTCTCAAAAAGACAAAAAATAAAAATTAAAATTAAATTAAAAAAAAATTTAAAGGAAGAAAAAAGTTATTTAAATGTCTGAATTATTTGCAAGGCGTTTTAATATTTTTGAACTACAGTTGACTAAAGGTAACTCAAACCAGAAAGCTAATTGTAAAATATGAGAGGAGTGTAATTCATTTAAAGAGGGAGTAGGGGGACCAGTAAGATAGCTCAATGGTCTAAAGTGCCTGCTTAGGCAAACTTACTCAAGACATGGAGACCAAGGTTTGATCCCCAGCCCCACATGCTGTGCCAGCCCTGCCCCAGGGTGTGCTCAGCTAGGCCATAAGAAATAAATAAATAAATAAATAGGAAAATACTTGATGCATATGTGGGTCACTACTAAACTAAGATAAAATAAAAATTAGGACAAAACATAAGTTAAAAGCAAGATTTATTACTGAAATGGTATGTAAATAATCATTGACGTGATATTAAAATTTTAACTTCTGGGGCTACATTTGAAAGCCAAAAGTTCAATATTGCATGCCTGCATCTGATCAAGAAATTTGATGATGACAGTACATGAAAGAACAACCATTCTTAATTTTTTGTTCTTATTTTGAAATTCGGTACCATTTTATTGTTCTCTGTTGCTTTGTATTGTCTTTGTTCTTGTTTGTTTTTATTTTTCTTCTTTTATTTTATTTTATTTTGAAATTCTATACCATTTTTATTGTTCTCTGTTGTCTTGTTTTTGTCTTTGTTCTTATTCGTTTTTTATTTTTCTTCTTTAAAATTTTTTTTTTCTTGTTTCAGAACTTTTGTTTGTTCATTCATTTTCATGGCCGGCTCAGCCTGCCCTGAGGGCAGGACTGGTGCAGCATGTGGAGCCAGGGATTGAACCGCAGTCCCTGCAGCCGTCCAAGCTTTCCTAAGGAGGTGTTTTAGACCACTGAGCCATCCTGCCACGCCCCTATTTTTCTTCTTTAAATTAAAGAAGCATTAGCAGTAATGAATGCATCTTTCCTAAAGTGTTTTCATATCATAATGAAATCAAGAGATAACTGCACATTGAACACATTGAAATGTATAATACAAAAGGTATATGTTACACATAGAAAAATATATTAAGGTAATTAACATATAAACAATCCAAATATTACTGTCCCATGTATCCATAATATTGCTTTAAAATGAAAGCTAGCCTGTTAGCAGAAAACTTTATATAACTCAGTAACTTCCAACATTCATGACCTACCATTAATTTGAATAGAAGTCTAATGCTTATAAAGGCATTTGTAAGTGCTTAATGATTAATGAATTATGCTACTGTTATAGCATAAATGCTTCCTAAATGCTTAAAGTCTTTCCTACTAAAACAAAAGAACATATTTTGTTTTAAACCTTTAATCCAATCCCTGGGGGTCTACGTTAAGCATTGTCTAAATGTAAATCTCAGCTAGACTTTTGCCTCCAGAGCTCTGTAGAAAACCCTAGAACAGACCCAGAATTAAGGAACTGTTCACACCTTTCCTTGGAGTCAGCCGTAGAGATATAACTGGATTCTTGCCCCTTCAAAATGCTATGAAGTCCTTCTGTTACTTGATGTTTAAAGGGCTTCCACTGAAAGGAATAAAAATTTGAAGAGAAGTAGAGGAAACAGAACTAAGAAGTATATGATTAATCTGTTCTTACAGGAACTACAAATGTATGATGGGCAGCTGGAATCTTTCTAGAAATCAATGCCTGGCTCAATTTAGTCGTACACACACACATAACCTCTTATGCCTTAAATTATTTCTTGTTTTTAATTTTCATGACTGAAAACTAAATTTAGTATACTGAACAGGACCTAAGTGATGTTTTTAACTACAGTCATATTTTGCTTTCTGGCTTGGACGCCTCCCCTACGTGATTCCCTCATTACAGGAACATCACAGTGAAAACCTCTATACCCCAAGGGGGCGTAGGTCAGTCAGTCAAGCTGGCCTTGCAATTGAGCGATATGCCTGCATAGCAAAGCTTACTGACTTACAGTAGTATTTCTGTAAGTGGGAAGACTATGTTCCAAAATAAAACTTTAAGGCCAGAGATATAGCTCAGTGGCACAGAGCCTGCCTGGCTAGTGAAAGGTTATAAATTTAATTCTGTGTATAATAAATAAATAGAACAAATTTATAAGCCAATGATAGTCATTTATCTTTATTAAGTACAGTGGTACCTCAGTTCACAAAGTTAATCCTTTCTACAATTCTGGTAACAAACCGCAGTGGACAAGAACTGAACCAAATTCAATGGTTATGTTTAATGGTAGCCTTATGGGGAAACTTGATTCAATTCTTATCCAATTTGGTTTACAACTAGAGTCATGGAAAGAAATCAGTTTGTGAGCCAAGTTACCGCCATACTGCCTACAATACATAACTGTGAGAGCTATATTTTATGGTTCAGTCAGAGCAACAGGCTTATTCACATCAGCACCACCACAAAGATGAGAGCTACGAGGCTCAGGTAGCTGTAACACCACTAGTAGGATTTCTGGCTCAGTTCTACCTTGAGATCACCATCACTGACTGAAATGTCATTTTGTGGCACATGGCTAGATAGATGGTTCTTGGATGAGGGAGAAATCAAAACATCCAGATTAGACGGTTAGAAGTGAAAGGACATTGACAACCCACGACAAGTTCAAGCCAGTGCAGCATGAGCACTATCTCCCATTATACTGTATGAATATAAGAATGTTTTCTAGTTTTTTAAAGCTCAATCATTACATGGCTCGGGTGCAGAGTTTTAAATGCCTTTATCATCACCTCATAGGACTAGAGATGCAAAGACCAAGTCTTCTGTGAGAGCCAGTGAGTTCTCAATGAAAAGAAAAAGTCTTTCAAGCTCTGGATGTCCAAAAGGGCACATTTGCCCAACACAAAATGAGACAATGCTTCATCACTTATTATCTATATGCCCTCCTACAATTGGACTGGCAACAAAAGAAATACACAGTAGGTGGCGAGCAGCCAATGTACTTGGAATTCGTGCATTCAACTCAAAATCATTCCAGTGTAGTCAAGTCAATAAAGCAAAACACCAAACATCTCCCAAACATCAGGTATCCGAGGTTGAAGATCATCATCGCATACCCATGGGAGTACCTGGGAGCAGCCACTCACACCACCGTGAGCCTAGCACCCCCTCCACCCATGTCTCCAGCCTTGATCTCACCCTTGAGCTCCAGACCCAGGACTCTAACCCCGTCCCTCACAATCAGTTTGAAGTTTAACAGGCATCTCCAAGCTAACAAAGATGACACCAAACACTTAATTTTCCCATGATTTTCTACCCTCAGCGTCTCATATCCTCAAAACTCAATATTGGCCAAGTACAAAGCTGTATGTTGATCATTAACTTCCTCTTTTTCCGCCCTTCAGTCACACCCCATCCCTCACATCCTGCTGGCTTGGCCTCTGGAAGCCAGCAACTTTTCTCCATTAGCACCGGCACCCCTGCTGTTACCATCACACCCTTTATCACAAGGGCATCTTCTTGCTGACCTTCAATCCATATCCCACTGGAAACAACCAGCATGACTTCTTTTTTAAAAATTTTTTCTTTTTCAGTATTAGGGATTGAACTATGACTTTGTACTTTCCAGGCAGACACTTATGCTGCTGAGCTACCGCTGGCTAAGCATGAGTTCTTATTTGATTTTATTCTATCTTATTTTATTTTATATTCCAGCACCAGGGATTGAACTCAACACGTTGCGCTTGCCAAGCAGAAACTTATGCCACTGAACTATATCCCTAGCCAGCACGACTTCTTTGCAGCACAGAAAAGGTGAAACCCCTATCTCATACCAAGGTCTGTAAGATCATTTTATGTCTCATATTCTCCTACTTTTTTTAACCACATTGACCTTTCTTGAACATGATAAATAATATCTGATTAAATAATTCCTGATTTGTGACTCAACCTCACAGGAAGTTCCTCCCTCTCACATGAAGACCACTGCCTTTTCCTCTATGTGGATCTCAACACAAAACTCACCTTAGAGACTTTCCAGTCATCTTCCTTAACACACTCCCCTGCACCTCCACCCATGTTACTGCCAATCACATTATCCTTCACTGAACATAAGCACGTCTAAATTTATGGCAAAACCTTCATTTATGAGCATAATTTTTCTGGAAACATACTTCTAACTGAAGCACTTATATATCCAAGCAAATTTCCCTATAAGAAATAATGGAAGCTCAGATAATTCATCCCACAACCCAAAACTATTCATATAAAATGATTATAATACACAATAATATAGAAAATACAAAACATAAAAACAAACATACAAACCTGCACTTACCTTGAAAACCTCCATAGCTGCTGTGAGAGAGACAAGAGAGGATTATTGTGCATGACAACTTCTGCGATTACTGATGGAATCGCTGCTGTCTACTAGCTCCATGGAACCATTTTATTCAACTTTAAAAAGGAATCTGCCCTGTGGTACATGCTTTTGCTTCCTGTTGAGGATTTCATGGAAATGGGACATTGCACTGTCATTAAACAGATTCATCACATAAACTGCCAGGCAAGCACTCATCCCACTGAGCTATCTCCCCAGCCAGCATGACTTCCTTACAACACAGAAAAGGTGAAACCCCTACCTCACACCAAGGTCTGGGTAACACTTTCTAAAAAGTTTGTGCTGTTTCCCATACTTTATACATGTCGCTAATCTCTTTGGAAGTGAAGGTTCCTCTGCCTATTTTCCTTCCTCCTGTACAGATGAGATTGCCTCCATAACCTCTTGCTATTGAGAGATGTCACCCACAATCTCTCAGCAAGAGACAGAGGTGGAGGGAGAGGGGGAGAAAAGAAAGGGAGAAAGAGAGAGGGGAAGCATTGGCTCCACTGTTACCCTGTGACATCATGTCACGTGTTACTTGTATTGCAAAACATCATTCATCTTATCGATTTAAAATTGGCAAAAGTTTGCTTGTTTGGCAGTGCACACAGAGAATAAGTTATTGGCAGCACAAGCTTTTTCTGCATTTTCCTTTTTATTATCATTTTATTGTCTTAACCCCTTGGAAAATTAACTGGCTACTAATGGCCTTATCTCCATGATAAAAATAGAACTATCGCATGCTAATTATAAACATTTGATGAATTAGTGCAGGAAAATGCTAAAATGCAACAGACACACCCAGAGAAAACTGTCTAGTCTTTACACTGTACAAAAATGATTTGGAGCTGGGGAGATAGCTCAGTGGCACAAGTGCCTGCCTGGCAAGTGCAAGGTCCTGAGTTTGAACCCCAGTCCCCCCACCCCCCTCAAAAAAAAAGACCTGAATGAGGCCTGCCAAATAGCTCAGCAGATTAAAGCACCTGCAAACAGGAACAGGGGCCAGGGGTTCAGTCCCCAGGCCTGCTATGTCAGCCCAGCCCCGGGGCACACTGAGACAGCAACTGAGATTGGGTGTGGTGGTTCATGCCTATAATCCCAGGTCTTGGGAAGCAGATCACTACGAGTCTGATCTAGTAGAGAGACCTTGAACACCTTGTAGACCCTGACCCCCCTCCAAAAAAAATGACCTTAATAAAGAGACATTTTCATTGGCCCTTACCCCAGATCACTTTAAAAGAACCATGGCTACAAAGCTCACATATTTCAAATTCTCTTTGATAAACTCAAATACAACATATGGTCACAGTGTCAGGTCCTGTCAGAAATTCCTCCTACCCTACCGGGCAGGAATCTTGTCCTTGGCTAAATCCTTCCTCCCACTGCCACCCATGCAATTATTCTGAGACATAAACCTGAGCTTGTTCCCGCCATGCCTATAAGATTTAATTCCCACCTAAGTCACCCTTAGTGACTTCAGATAGCATCTAAAACTCCCAGGCATAAAAGACTTCCATGACCAAGACTTTCCTTCCAGATTCCTCTTTTTGCTACTCCCTCTCCCTACAACTCTTAATATCAGAAACTCATGTTGTTACCAAAGGCCCTTCCACGGCATGGCGCCAAGCATGCTCCTGCCTTTTCCCCACCTGGAGAAATGCGCTTTCTTTCAGATCTTCCTGGTCAACTCCCATTAATCACTTAAGACAGATTAAGAAACAGAACCTCATTGGATGCTTCCCTGCTTCCTCCACTGCTCTCAACTAGGTCAAGACCCTCACTTCTTTTTTACTTCTCACATAGACTGTGTAAGAACTCTACAGTGACTCTTCAAATATTTGCCAGAAGCTATAACATGCTGTTAAATTCTGCTTTTCTGGTTACTTCCATTCCTTCTTTTATGATCACATTCACTCCAGACCAAGCTTACAAATAGATTGTGACCATATTTCACTTTCTTGTTAATTCATTTAAGGTCATATTCACATTAATCACCATATACCGTACATGATCTGAACAATAACTATTGAATATAAGCACCATGTGGGCAAATGCAATTTCTATCATATGATCATGTGACTAAACTTATCCAATTTTGTGCATTCTTAGTCAACAGCAATTTATTCAGTGAACGAGAGTGGATGGATGGCTAAGTATGATGAATGAGATAAATGGACAGAAAAACTGGACAGTGAATGATTATTTCCTGTCCTTCAGATAGTACGATGTGCTCCAGTTAATGCACTCTTGGGATAGATTTTATTTGATGTATCCACATTATACAGAACATTCTGAATTTATATTAATTTTATAGTCATCTGAAGTTGCCAAGTCTTTTTTACATAGGAATTTTAAGCTATATTCTCATATCTAGGCAGTAGGAATTTTGGTTCAAATATCATAGCTTAACATTTTTCTCTGTTAACTTTAGTCTTATTAGATTCACCCTATTATTACAGGGGTAAATTGTTTTAGCATCTGCTGTAAGTCAGTGCTTTGTTCCAGTCATGTAATTGCATGATATTTACTGTGACATTGTGGCATACCTGCAAGGGACAAGCTGTACCTAACTGAGGGGCCAGTGTCCTCTTGGTATAGGGCTACAGCACACACCATTCATCCATTAATATAACAATGTCTACCACAAGCTGTGGGTCTGTGCCAACCTAATGTTTCCTCAGTTAGTTTTTCCAAGAAAACAAAACATTTTGTTAAATTAAAAATTCAAATATTATGTTTGAGGGTCTATAACATTTACAAAATTAATTTTGCTTTTTTAATAGATTATATTGTTTGTAAATTCACTCATGCATAAACTGTCCTTGTAGGCTCAGACTATTTTCAGCTATTACATAATTTCTTCAGTACTTGTATGATTTGAAAATATATTTTGCAGAACAGATACCATGGCATCCTGTCACCTATGGTCTTGTCAGCCATTACAACTTCACTCTGAGTCCATGCTTACCAGAGTTTTTGTTTCACTAGCTACTGCAGAGGAGAACGCTGAATTGGCTTGAACCAGCACTAGGAAGAGGAATTTGAGCCTATCTTTTCAACTCTATTTTGAGAGGGATGTGACTGGCAGTTTGCAAATGGTCCTAGGGTAGACTTACTTCATGAAAATTTGTAGAGCTTAAAATGATAAACATCTGCAAGCTCACCATTATACCATGTTCCTGAGCACTAAATTACTTTGGAAAATATTTCTTTTTTAAAAATGTGGTTGTTGCAGAGTCCCACTCAGCTTGGACTCATGGCAATCCTCTCCCTTTCAGCCTCCTCAGCACTGGGATTACAGGCATGTGCCACTACACCCAGACTGTGGCCTGTTCAGCATGCCCTGGGGGAGAGACTAGCATGGCATGTGGTACTGGGGATAGACTGCAGTCCCTGAGTTTGCTTAAGCTTGTCTAAGCAGGTGCTTTAATTAGCTGAGCTATCTCACTAGCCTCCTAGAAAATAATTCTTGTCCTCATTTTTCTGGTATATTTCCTTCCTTCCTCCTTATGTTTTAAAATGAAACTGTGAGTGGAAAATATTTTTCCTTTTGGCACAAAGATCAAAAGCACTCACTTTACTAGTTAAAATATACCTTTGGTCATCATGGCCCAGACACCTGATAGAATGACAAAAGGTAGAACACATTTCTTACTAGTCCTAGCTAATATAAAAACTTGCTCCACAAAGTCAGGTACACCCCAGGCTCCTTCTGTCCCACTCTACCATCCCTCAAGTACTGATAAAATTAAGCCCAAGCATCCACATCTTACCCTTCCTTCTGCTTGCAATATCAATCATTTGCACACCCAGTTTCTTGTGTATTTGTGTATCAAATACCCACTGCTAACTTTCCCTTTGTTTTGGGTCTCTCTCTTGTTCTGCCCATCTGAAGTAATGCTGGGCTGTTTTCCCTTGAAATTACTTTCAGAGATTCCTGCTACCCTTCCTGAACAGTATTGGCTGAGAAACATTCTTTAAATCAGCTTGGTACAGTTTTTGAAATTGATGTCTTATAGGTATATTGTAGTTTATGGGTAATTTGAAAGTCTATTTAACCTATATGAATCAAATGAGCCACTTCTTTCAGGCTCTTATAAAAAAGGATGAGAAGACAAGGATTCAGCTAGTGGTCAGAGAAGGATATGGCACTAATCCTTGTCCTCGTCTTCCCCATCTGATTCCAGAGCAAAAAATTACCATGGAATGAGCAGTTTCCCCCTCTAAAGATTTGCAACTCGCAAGTAGGAGCAAGTCAAATAAAACTTCTGGGATACAAATGCACATTTCTCAAGCATGATTAATACAGAATGTGAACATAGCCCTACATATGAGCAGGTTTCATGAGGTTTCAAGTGACCCCTTTCCCATTCATAATCCTGTTGTGTGAAAGCAGTCCATGTTCCACCAATGCTGTTCTATACACCAGAGGGGGAACAAAAGCCTTTGGTTGTCTCCTTTACTGCTCAGATTAGCTCACTGGCACTCAATACATTGCCTACACATCTGGCTCACCCTTTTGTAGGAGGAAAAACATAATGAAGCACTAGAAATCATAAGTTTTTTTTAAAACCTTATCTTGAGGGCTAAAACCAAATTATCTTAGTAGTCCATTTACATATTTACTTTATACCCAAATATACTTCTGTCTTTTGCGAAGTTGAACTGATCAAAACATACATTATTTGTTGCAAAATTCCCATATTTTACAACAAAACACAGTTTCATTATTTGTTGTAAAAATCTACACTGTGGTAAAATTCAGTTTTAAGAATGTCATCTTGCCAGTAATCTATCTCTAATCTTTAAAATCTATCTTTCCTGAAACTAGGGTCCTCTGCCCTCTGTGTTTCTAGAAACAGGTCTGACTGTTTTTGGTGCTTCCAATTACACACACAAGAGCTTAATATATAAATTATACTTAAACTATTATTCCCAATTGATCAAAATTAGCTCTAGGTAATGATCCCATTATCTGTTCTTTAGAGTGATCATTTTACTGAGCAATGTAAGTCAAATATGATCAGATGCTGCATTTTTGCTGAGTGAGACTTCATAGTATGATTCTAATTACTGTGGCCTCTCAACACTATCGAACCTACTCTCTGTGATAGTTTTGTAATTGAATCTTGAATGCACTGCCAGAGAAACATAATACACCCAAAAGAAATACCCCTTCCCTTCCTGTCTCATTAAATTCAGGTACCTTAGTATAAAATCCAGTCCTTGAACTTCTGGGTTATTACTGCAAAGTGAGGTTGCCTTCTGATGCATACTTTTTTTTTTTTTTTTTTTTTTTTTTTGATACAGGGTCTTGCTATGCAGTCCAAACCTATAAGTAGTGATCCACCTGTCTCAGCCTTCTCAGCTCTGGGATTTCAGCTGTGCACACCACGCCCAGTTTTGGGGCTTCCACAGTGAGTGCAGGACTCCAAAACCAACACAGCATGCAGTATTGGGAATGGAACTCAGGTCTTCGCACTTTCCAGGCAGGTGTTTAGACCACCGAGCTATCTCCTCAGCCCCACCACCACCACAAATTTGTTGATACCTACAAATTTTTGCATTTATTTCTTGATGCTGAAACTTCAATATCATCTTCATAATTGAGTTACAATTTAACATCTTAAAATAACTTTCTAACTTTTGCCTCCTGTAGGTAACAAGAATGCCCCTTAATTTTTTTTAAAATGTATTTGGTACAGGGTCTCACTCCACAGCTCAGACTCATAGTGATCCTCTTGTTTTCAGCCTCCCCAGCACCGGGATTACAGGTATGCTCCATCATGCCCAAACTCGATGGCCAACTCAGCACACGAGGGGACGTGGCCAGATACATGTGGTGCTGGGATCAACTGCTTAGGCAGGCACTTAGTCTGCTAAGCTATCTCATTGGCCTTGACACTTTTATTTCTCTACTTGAAACCAACCCATTATGTACCTAACTGACATCAAGATATTGTTTTATCTTTTCATTTTCTATTTAAAACCATTATGCTGGGGCTGGGGAGATAGCTCCATGGCACAAGTGCCTGCCTGGCAAGTGCAAGGTCGTGAGTTTGAACCCCAGTCCCACCAAAAAAAATAATAATAATAATAATAATAATAATAAAACTGTTCTGCTTATATAGTCAATAGATATTTTTCAGGGTCAAGAAGTAAATAAATGTTTACAGCCAATAAAGAAAAGGCCTATTCATGAGTAAGCTCTGGAGAAACAGAACCACTGTGGACCCAGAGAACACCAGAGACTTTGAAAGCACAAGTAAAGGAAGAAGTCTTTGACAAAACTCAGAAAATGTGCTTTGACACTTTAACTTTACTAGGTTAAAAAACATTGGCCATATCATTCAAGCAAGAGCCTACCTGAGAGTGCTGCTGAAAATGGAGTTCAGCCACTTCCTCAACAACTTAGGACTTGCTAGAAAGAGTTTTTCCAAGTATCCCAAATACATTTTTTACTTGCATGAACTTTTGTCAGTTTCTGTCAACTTCTATATCATACTTAAATGCATAATTGTCAAGGCTAAGGTCTAAGCATCTTCCTGGCAAGCCCAAGGATGTAGGTTCTATTCCCAGAACTACATACTGTGCCAGCCCCGCGCAGAGCTGACCACCAAAATCAGGCGTGGTAGCACATGCCTGTAATCCCAGTGCTGAGAAGGCTGAGACGGGAGAATCACTGCAAGTCCATTCCGAGTGCATAGCAATACCCTGTACCAAATAAATAAAGATTAAAAATAATAATTATTATTATCAATGCTTCATCTCTGACCATGACTATGTATTCTGCAAAACATCATAATTAGAGAATAGAACTTAGGCTAGGGGTATACTCAGTGGTAGAGCACTCATCCAGCATGTAAAATGTCCTAGGATCAATCCCTAGCAACACACGTACACAAAGTGAGTGAGTGAGAGAGCCAGAGAGCAACAGAGCAAGAGAGGACAAACCAAACCAAAGGAGTTTGCTCTCTGCTGGAAATGGAATACATTCATTCAATACTATACATAAGCCCCAGGGTAAGCCAGATAGCTCAGCAGACTAAAGAGCCTGCTTAAGCACAGCATGGCAGCTGGGGTTTGACCCCCAGCTTACCATGCCAGCCTTGCCCATGGGGCATGTAGCAACTGAGACTGGACATGGTGGCACATGCCTGTAATCCCAGCTCTTGGGAGGCTGAACACAGGCAGATCACTACGAGTCCGATCCCTGTAGACCCTGTACTAAATACAAATATATATAGATATAGAGATAGAGATAGAGATAGAGATAGAGATAGAGATAGAGATAGGTATAGATTACATAATCTCGTTTACATCTTTGTTTAAAACAGAAACCTTCCAAAACAAAATAGAAAATATTTTAGACATTTCTATTGCTTCATTTGTTTTTACAGTTAAATGAGATAATACATGTCAAAGGATATCACACTGTGGGATATATATATGTATATATATATATATATATATATACATATATATATATATACATATATATATATGATGTGAACAGAACATTCAGCAAATTAGGTGACACAATAAAATGAAATAACTATATAGACAAGCTATAGATAAAATATCACCATCATGAAAGCAAAACACAGACCATTTTTTCACATTTACAACATCACAAGATTTTTAGACCATAACCACTTTAGAACTGGACAATAGTCTTACTCTTTGGGGAGCCCAAGATGAATTTAGCTTATAAAATGAAATCGGAAAAATTCAAAAGACGCTCTTCCTGGGATATATTTCATTTTCTAAAATGGAGGAAATTATTTTACTCCTTCTCCCTAGCAGCCTGGCAATGAATATATTATTTAGATATCCATCAAAAACAGTTTGGCTAGCAGGAGTGGAGCTATGGAATGTGTCCCTGGGGAACTTTCAAACCAATGACATTAATGTAATATTACAAAACAGGAAACAAAATGGACAACACAAAAATAAAGGATGAAGCAAAATAATCCATCACCAGCTGTAGAGTGAGACCCAGAAATCTCAGACTGCATGATGCTTTCAGAGATAGCTCATCAAACCTGATATGTACAAATGATCCAGGAGACAGAAAGGGAAAACTAGGGATGAAAAAGCAGGAAGATGACAGGAGCCTGCTCCACAGACTTTAGTTTTCTTTCCATTTTCATTTCTAAAGGCTGGCATGGACACGGGAGCACGGACTGTTTCATTTCAACCATGGCCCAGTTTCCAAGAGGGTCCAAAGGTCTTTGTTCCAACAATGTCATTTCCAGATGGATGGTTCTCACCATGGCAAAGAGAGGCAGCGCTATTCAAGGCAGGGCAGGGATCCCAAAAACCTATCCAGAGAAGGACCATGGCATTTCAGAAGGCCAAAGCCCTCCAATCCCAAACAGCCCTTTCATTTGGCCTCTATCTATCTAATAGCATGCGTTTGGCCACCTGTCCTCTGCTCTACCTCTCCCAGGGTCAGAGCCCAAGCATCTAAAAAAAAAAGGCTTTGGCCCAGTGCTTCCTCATATTTTCAGGTCCTGTTTCACTTTCATTCTCTGGCTTCAAAACGAGGACAAATTGACAAAATGAAATCATTTCTGCCTGGCATAAAACTTGGCAATAGGCTAACACGGGCAAAACCAGACCCACATTTGCTCTATCCTGCATTCATCAGCATGCAAAGTTCCAAGACAGAAATTTGTTTCTCCTGCAGTTTTATGACACTTCTACTGCCTGATTATCCCACTTTATGGCAATTTGCATCATTACGGGCCCGCGGCAAATGAAACAAATTGCCATAAAATGTTGGGAAAATCCTAAATCATGGCTCTGTCTGGCCCACTGAATGATGACATTGGGGTTGAATTCAGATGGCTTGGTTCATTTTGCTACAAACACTTGTGCTAGCCTTAATGGGTGCCACTGGCTCACATATCAGGCTACTGGTGACTACTCAATGAGACAAAGTAATAGAATTTTTTTTTCAGATGTACTAAGCAAGTCTTTAGTAAAGAAAAAGACTCTGATTCCAAGGTTGTTTACTACCAACTAAATGGAGCCCCTAATGCTTCTCCCATGCAGCCCACATTAGAATAAATTAACAGTCTTGTATGTATCCATGCTACTAGTAACAGAAAAAAGTGCTTGCAGCATTAGGAGTGGAAGTCACTCCAGTCTAAATCATGTTGCAAATGGTTGTCTTTATCATTTAACTACCTAGTTATAAAAACTTGGAATGTTAGGCACAGATAAGCCTTTCAAGAAAAGAAGACACTGAATGGTTTTAAGCTATTAGTGTGTTTTAATTAAGTGGTTATGTGCCAGCTTTAAAATAAAGGAATAGAAGCATGAAGATTAGAAATGCAATACTGAGAGCAATTGAAGAAGGACGACAACCTGGGGGAGTGAGCACTATGATCCTTGCCGATCACTTCCTTGGTTCTCTTATCAATCTCTCCCATGAGTAAATTTATGATGAGAATCCTCACAGTAAGAAACTCTTTCAGTTCACACTACATAGGATTCATCAGGATCATTGAAGCAGAAAGAGAAGAACTGGAATTTTATTTTTCATAACCTTCTGTGTTTCATATACTACTGACATTCAAATCATTCTTAAGCCCCTAAGCCAAGATGCTTACAATAGGTGCTTAACTTTTCCCTCACACACAGGCAGCTCTGAGAATACCATTGTCACAGGATTTCAAGTCTCATATCAAACATACTACACGGGATGCTTAAAGATGATGAAATCTAGGCCAGGCATGGTGGCACATGCCTGCAATCCTAGCACGTGGGAGGCTGAGGCAGGAGGATTGGTGTAAGTTCAAGACCAGCCTGGGCTACAAAAGTGAGCTAAAGGCTAGCCTAAACTGCATAGCGAGACACAGTCTCAAAAAGACAAAAAATAAGAAATAAAAAATAATGAAGGAGACCGAGTCCTGGATATGACACTCAAATCAGGTTGGACCAGCTACATCGAGCTTATTTGCTAGACCACTTCAAGTATTTTAGAAAACAGAGAACTTTTATAGAGTTGTCTTACTTTAAAAACACATTTTTTGTCTAACACTCATCTAATAGAGTAATTTAACAGTTATTGAGTATTTAGTGTACTGAGCAACATAGGAAAAGCTTAGATATTTAATTCAATCAGTCCAAACCTTCCTTAAGCCACCTACAGGTCAGTATCCTAATTCTTAGAAGCTAAACTACTTGGTCAAGAAAGAATAAGTAAGAAAAAAAAAAAAAGAAAGAAAGAATAAGTAAGATGAGAGATGGCTAGACTCAAGATCCAGTCTTACTATCACTTATAGCATCTCTACCATTATGCAACATACTTTTCTGCTAAACTATCATCATTATTAGCCCAAAAGTAAACTTCACAAGGACAAAACACCCTTGCATAAATTTAATAAGAATCACATACCTGGCTTCTCCTGAATGACTTTATGACTCATTAGTGTAGCCAGCACTTTCTACCTCATATATCCTTCTCTATCTCAGTGTCATTTTTCCCAAATGCCACATTCTTTCACCACAGAAAGGCCATCTTTTACTCTGAAAGCTCACTTAGACTTTTTCTAAGGTCACTTAGGTTGCACCTGATAAACCCAGCCTGTAACACTCAGCAAGCTATAGCTTCTAGTGTTTACTTCACATAGCAATTTGAACAAGTTATATGAGGAAAAAATGAATATGCATATTTGATGATATAGATATTCATATTAATGTATGCTGTATAATATTCACACTGATATACTATAGATACTACACTCATATTCCCTGAAGCTTCTTATATGTTCTCATTGTTTTAGTTTCTGCATTTTATTTATTTATTTTATTTTTGGCAGGACCAGGGTTCGAAGTCACAACCTTGCACTTGCCAGGCAGGCACTTGTGCCACAGAGCTATCTCTCTGGCCCCTTCATTGTTTTAGTTTCCAATATAGAAAACAGAAACAAACTTGCAACATTCAAAATTGTCTTGACCTCACTTGTAGTTTGTCAAGCTTCTGTGAAGGGAAACCTGTATGATACATTTAGATTTGAAGCATGATTCCAGGATATATTATCTATTCCATTTTCTTTCTGAAAGGAGTGTCACTGAGCTGAAACTCCACAGGTTTGGCTTGATTTTTAAACCAATATCTCAGTAGTTTTCATATCCATTTGCAACATTCATCTCTAGCTTCAATCAATACAGAAATATTGGCAATTATTCAAGAAATACTCAAACACATGTGCACCATTCATATGGTCTATGAGAACTAGACAGGGAGCAGGCTCCATTCTTCTTTACTCCCTAAAATATAAAGTGCAAATGCAAATGTATTTATTTTTATAACAATGCAAATATCTCTATCTAACTATCCATTTAGGGAGTTAAGTATAAGCTCATTAAACTCCATTTCTATGTTTGAGGCAACATTAATTGATCCACTTGCAGAAATGAGCAGCACATAATGATGCCAAATCGCCAATAATAATTGGAAACTTCTTTTGAGCACTTTATTGTTCAATATGGGCTGTAGGCAATATCTAATAGTCATGATCTACAGGAACAGTAGCTGAAGTGTTTAAATTCTATTCTTCAACCAGTTGTCTTACAACTTTCCTGTGAGTCAAAAGAAATTATTTCACAGAGTAAAGAATGTAGATATGAATTTCTTTGGTATAAAACTGCAATTTGTGATTTTACACTCTGTGGTAAATTGCTTAATCATTCTTCACATAAATTTCTTCACACTGTGCAGTGAAAACATGACTGGCACCCACTGTATAGTATTGTTTTGAATAATGGCTAAAAAAAAAAAAAAAAAAAGCATGGGTAACAAAGATGTCTAACTACCCTATTCTTTGCTTCTTCTTATTCGTCTTTACTTGTTAAAGGGACAATATTATCATAACTAATTTAATTGATGAGAACTTACCATTGAACTTGACATGTAATAATTTCCAGAATTTACTATAACTTCCATCATAATCCAAACTCAGCTATCAGGTTCTAGGATGTTAACTTCCACTTTGACTTCAACATCAATCCATACTGTGGTCCAACCATTTTCATCAATCATTTGTTGAGTATCTAATGTATTTTAGGGAAAATTTTAGATTTAGGGTATCTAGTAGCAGCAATTACTTTTATGGAGCTTTTTCTATTCATCTAGCAATATCTAATATATGTATATAGAGAGAAAAGTGCTATATAAATAAGAGTATTTCCAATGAATTTTTACAGAAAATGATTTGAGGTGGTGAAGTAAATTTTATGTAGAATTTTAGGTAAGATTTTGTCTGAAGATGAAAGACAATGTTAATATTTAGCAGAGTACAGTGTATTCATCATAACCTCTCCATTTAACTAACCTAAATTTGTATTTCTCAGAATGCCCTTCCTTGCATAGGGCTAGAGGTTAAAGTAGAACACAAGAGATGTCTTACAAAGATGTGAATGGTGGAAGTGATGTAGACCTCAGAAAGAACGTACAAAATTCCAGTCACTTTGTGGCTCACCAGCTTTGCTTCTGATCTGTTACCTCACTTTGCTGGCATGGAATCTAGTCCAACCTGCTGCTCCTTCATCTCTGGCAGGATCTTGTCTTTCAGTTCTCTAGTTCATGGGCCATGTACATGTTTAGCTCTAAGGGGAGGCTGGCTGCTGTCCCTCATCCTGGTACTGAGAGGCTCAGAGGTCATGTGACACCAAAACAGGGACCAGCTCATCCTTCTGATTCCCTGCATCTTTCTCCCTTATTCTGTATCTCTCTGTCTTCCTGTTAATTTTCTCTAACAACTTAAGGACAACAGCAGATCAGAAAAAACCTGCCAGAAACTGTGTGGCACTGATTTCTTTCAATAAACCCCACAGTCTTTTCATTTTAAAGTTCTGTACTTTATGAACTCTTGAGAGGTTTATGTTTTGTTCTTTTTTTTTAATACTACAGGCTTCCTATGGTTAATGCTTACTAAAGGCTTTGTAGGGTGATCTCACGTAACCCTCATATCAGTGCTGGAACACATGCATTCCATTAATATCCTAATACACATGACGAACCTGGGCTCACCAAGGCCACATGACTCACATTTCACACTCCAAGTCAGCAGCGAAGCTGGGACTCAAATCGTGGAACATGATAAGAGAGTCCAAAGGATGAAAGCGCAGCTTTCATCCTTAACTGCACTCTGCGGGGCTGTTCTGTGAGGCTTAGGAGTTTACTAAGTACTCTTTTCACCAGGGATTGACTTCAGAATTTCTTTTTCTTTTCTTTTCTTTTTTTCTTTTCTTTTTTTTTTTTTTTTTTCTGGCTTGTTCCGAATTTTTATTATGAACTCTTTCTGGGTGTCCCCTGTATCTCAGGTACACCTTCTCGCCTTGAGAGGACAACAGGCATATGTGCTTTGGGAGCTTGGTGCTGTTTGGTGCCATGGATTGCTGGTTGGCTTGTTCTACAGTCCTGTACTGGGAACGGTTTTCACTGAGAAATCAAAGTCAAGCCTCTTGTCCCTCACTTCCTGCTCTTTCTGAGCAGCAGAAATCTGTCCTTAACAATGCCCCATCACTGCTTTCTTCTCAGTGATCCTCCTGCCTCAGCCTCTGAGTGTAGAATCTTCTCTTCATCCTGAATATTCCAATATTTTGTAACGCAGAATACAATTTTTGTCTTTGTAAATGTACTCTTCCAGGCTTTGGTGAACTTTTTCTCATCTGGAAACTTATGTCCCTCAGGTCTAGAAAAAATTTTAAAGGTAGTTTGTGGTAATGTGCTTCTACTCTTGAAACTGTGATGAGTTCATGTTCTCTAAAACCAAAAAATGAATTTTAAGAACAAATGGAAGTAAAAAGCAGAATATTTACTAGGAGGAAGGAAGATTCTGTCCAAGATGGGGACAAAATTTCTATGAAGGCTTGGAGCTAAGAAAATGTAATCAATCAGGAAACAGAATTTGAGAAATGAAAAAGCATTATTTAGATCCACTGATACCAATTATATACAAAAGAAAATAAATCTCAAAGAAGAAACTCAAGTTAGGCAAACTATCTGTACTGGGAGGCAATGACCAGTGGCCTCTGTCATTCCACAGTGCAGGGCTATACAAGCTTCTCCTGCATAAGGCGGGTATGTGTCTAAGACCTGCTGCAGAGCACCTCATGACCCAGAATTAGAAGGCAACATTTGTTTACATGCATATGACTACTGCCCTGGGCTGTTTGGCACAAGGTAAAAAAAAAAAAAAAATCAATAGTGTGCTTTAAAGCTACTGTCTGACATTAATTCAAATCCCTGCCAACACCTCAGAGGAATAGTCCTTCCAATAAGTTCACTAATAGGTTCTAGCCAACTTAAACTTGGACTGTCATTTGAATGAATTTATCTGTAGTGGCTCCAGAACTATCAGCAAGTCATTCTGATTCATGCTCAGTTTCTGGAGGAAAGTATTCATTTTCTAAGGGTGAGACTGAAAAGAAATGGACATCATTACACGTTCAGTAGAACATAACTGGTCCATTAAAATGACTCCTATCCTTTCTGTATTTCTGAAGGATTAAGCCATGGGAGTTTTAGGATTAAAGCTACAGACCTGTTTTTGAGATCTCTTCAAAACCTTATAGAAGTACCACGTATCCCCATGGCATTTTAATAATTTGTAGCACTTTCAGGTTAGGATTTTGCCTAGAAATATAATTTGAAAAGCCAGCACGTTATAACCCAAACAACATTCCCTCTGGAAATATATAAATACATGAAAATGAGTCTAGAAAAGAAATCAATTTTTATTTCCTCTAGTTAACCTAAATAACAAAAATATAAATCTTATTTTAAGAGAGATATGGGAAGTTATTTATGGACATCTAAAGCAATGATTTTGCAATTTAAAAAAAAAAAGTCTCTTTTAATAGTGAAAGGGCTTAATGACAATAACAATTCCAAAATGATAAAGGAAGAATTCTCTTGAGGAAATCAAATTCAAGTTGAATCCCTAAAAATCAGAGTTCTTTGAAAAGTTATTATCCATTCTTCTCTTATTGTGTTATCTTTCTATTGCTATGGCAAAGTGCCCAAGCTAGTCAGCTCACCACAGAAAATTTTGGCTCATAGTTTGAAGGTTCTTTTGCATAGATAGTTGGCTCTGCTGCTTTGGGGCCTGTAGTAAGATAATGCCTCACATAGGAATGGGTAGAAGAGCAAAACTTCTCACTGCAAGGTAGCCAGGAAGCAAAAGAGAGATAGGAAGGGGCATGGGTCTTGAAATCCCCTCTAAGTGTACAAACTCAATGATCTCATTTCCTCCCACTGGGCCTCAACTCTTGAAGGCATTACATCTTTATGGGCTAAGGAACAACACTGTTATGGGCCAAGGACCAAGCCCTCAACACAGGACACTTCAGACCCAAAGCACAGCATTTAGGGAGGTCATGGTGCAGCTGAATGGATTCATACCTACTGCTTTGGCCGAAGTGTGGCCATTAACACTTCAGAAAAATCCCATTAGAAATTTTAAATATAATTGGGAATTAGTCCTTCTGAGATTGAAATGACAGCTTTGTTTTCTTTTTTTTTTTTTTTTTTTTTTTTGGGGGGGGGGACCGGGGTTCGAACTCATGACCTTGCACTTGCCCAGCAGGCGCTTGTGCCTCGGAGCTATCTCCCCAGCCCCCAGCTTTGTTTTCTTAACAGGTGAATTTTTTAAAAAAATGTGAAAGTTGAGGCTCCTGGGAGACAATTATAAAACCCAACTTACTATCCTGAGGACTGCACCTTCTTAACATAACACACAGCTTTGCCACTTGTGAAAACAGGAATAATTCATGAAGCCCAAAGGCTGGCCCTGGCTGTAACACAGAAGATCCAGAACTCATCATGAGCAGAGTTTATAAATGAAATTAAGGAGTCACCCAGCATTGCTCCTCTGGAGATGCTGGGAAAGAATCAATCTCCCTTCCTCATCCTGGTTAAAAAGGCTGGTCTCATTCCTCAGCTTGAGACCTCTAGTTCCGTGCCCTACCCTACTCTATCTTTATGTCTCCTTCCCCCTTCTTTACTTCCTTGCCTTTGTATAAACCAACAAAAGTTTATACTGTGACCCACAAAAATAATACAGGATAATCCCTTAATACCCTTGACTTAGTCATATCTACAAAATCCATTTTGCCCTGGAAATGTTAAAAGGAAACCCTACACGCAAGCATTGTAACAAGCTTTAAGGAAAAGGAACAGTCATAAATCAAGCAGTGATCCAAATAAGAAGAGGTTCAAGGAGCAACAACTGAAAACAAGTAGCCTGCTTTACAAGATAAACACGGAAGCAAAGCAGAGAATTTATCTGACGGCACATGGTGACTTAGCCACCAGTGATTATCTAAAACTTGGCGGTTCATGGTTGGCTGAAGCCCGGCTATTTGTTTCTTGGGATTTTTCTTTTTCTTTTTTCTTTCTTTCTTTTTTCTCCCCCCCCCCTTTTTTTTTAATGTATTTGGTTGCTGCAGGGTCTCACTACACAGCTCAGACTCACAATGATCCTCTGCTTACAGCCTCCCCAGCGCTGGGATTATAGACATGCACCACCACACTGGGACTGGGGGTGGGGCTGGCATGGCATGTGGTGCTGAGATTAAATCACTATCCCTGTGCTTGCCTAAGCAGTCCCTTCAGTCTGCTGAATTATCTCAATAGCCCGCCAGCTATTTGCTATAGACCTGTAAATTGGGTATCAACATGCTTATGTCTTAAGTAGGTGAAGTTTATTACACTGGAACTCCAAATTAAAAGCTACTGTCAAGCTAGTGATATCCTGATTACTTAATTTAACAGAAAGTTACCTGTCACAGGTTTCGTGGATGGGGCTGTGGTGAGTTTTGAAAGGCCATTAGGGAGTCCAGGCCAGGACACAATCGTTTTGTAAGGGAATATCCTGTATCTTGCAGTTGGTTTAACTGCATCTCTGGACTCTATGGAATAGATATCAACAGCAGCCCCCAAAACACAAGCTATTGACCAAAATGCCTCTGGGCATTGTCAAATGTCTGTTCAAATCATTTGTTCATTTTTAAAATTTCTTTAAAATTACTTTTAAATTGGTAAGACTTATTTTGTTCTTTTTCTGTCCTGGAGAACAATCCTTTGTTAAGCCAGGCATGGTGGCTCACGCCTGTAATCCCAGCACTTGGGAGGCTGAGGCAGGAGGATTGGTGTGAGTTTGAGACCAGCCTGGGCTACAAAAGTGAGCTCAAGGTCAGCCTCAACTGCATAGCAAGACCCTGTCTCAAAAAGACACACACACACACACACACACACACACACACAAAAAAAAAAAAAAAAATCTTTTGTTAGATTGATCAGTAACAAAAGTTTTTCTTCCATTCTTCCTTTGTTTTGGGTACGGGAAATTTAACTCAGGACTTTACATTTTCCAGGTAGGAACTGCACTGCCAAGCTCTATTCTTGGCCTGATTGTGACTATTTCATGGTTTTTAATTCATCATAACCTTCCACAATTTGTTCTTTTATCCTTCTTCATCCTTTGTCCTATATTAAAAAAATCAAGTTTGATTGTTTTTTCACTCACTTCCAATATTAAGAGGGATTCTTGGTATTCCATGTAGTCTAGACAGTCTATAAAGAATGAGGTCTCTCCTTTCTCTCATCTCAGTTGTTCCTTCCCTTTGAATAGCTTCTTTCCCTTTTCATTATCTATCGTACCTTTCAGATTTTCTTTACTCTTTCAGATTATTATACTAGGAAGATGATACATTCTTTACACAGGTGGTTATGATTTATTTCACTTGTGAATACAGCCATTAGCTTCATCCACTTATCTATAAAAGCCTCAAGATTATCTTTTTTATAGCTGAATATAAAAATATATATTCCATGGTATAAAAATACATATTTCATATGTACACATATAGGATAGATTGAATACTTGTACTACTGATTTTTACTGGTCTATTGAAAGGAGCAGTTGATGCTCAAATTATTTTTTCTCTTCATTTTAGTTTTTTTAACCAATTTTGCTTGTTTAGATCTGGTAATCTACACAACTAATATAAAGACAATAATATGCAGTATGACAAAAAATGGGGTTTCTATATAGACTAGCAAAACTAATTTTAATAATTTAGTGGAAAATGTGCTTTCATGCAATACAGTCTGTTTCCAACTATAAAGTCTTTGTGAAAAAAAAAGTCTCTGTGAACCTTTTAATAAACTTAGATCCAAGAGAATAGAAATTTTAAAAAAATTTTATACCAAGAATTTAAGTCAGGCCAGGCGTGGTGGTGCACGCCTGTAATCCCAGCACTCAGGAGGCTGAGGCAGGAGGATCGGTGTGAGTTCAAGACCAGCCTGGGATACAAAAGCGAGCTCAAGGCCAGCCTCAACTGCATAGCGAGACCCTGTCTCAAAAAGACAAAAAAAAAAGAATATAAGTCAGGACATAGCTCTTGCCAAGCAGGAGCCATACCACTAGACTACATATCTGAATAAAAAGTTATGCAGTATGGGGCAACTGGCTTAACTAGGGGAACCTAGGTTACTAACCCATCCACCTAAAACACGCAGGAGTCAGAAACTGACTCGGCTAGAGGAACCCAGAATAAATCCATTCTAATAAGGGAAAATGCTTCACATTAAATACTTCTAATTTAAACTAGTTCTGCTATATAACTATAGACTTTGATTTTTGCTCTCAAGTATAAATTCAATAGCTACCATAGATTTCAAATCCTAAATTGTGACTCATGCTATCATTACTGCTAATTATACTACCATAGCTAGGGATGGAATATCTGTTGTAGTCACTTGTTCTCCCTTGGATAACAACATTGGGAATCTCTGGGTTAATAACCTCACCACAGTCCTTGCTATAGTTTGTGTCTAGTTGTGCCTCAAAAACTTCATGCAGTCATGGGGTGGGCACCTACCTCTAGACTTTGAGAATAACTTGTGATCCACTGGGATTATGGGTCTTAGTACTTACTGCTGGCATTATGGGGATCGTGCTACATCCAGCCTGTGACATAGCCTGAATGCAACTTAAGGGAGAGACTTCCTCCCCATAGTCATTATTGCTGCTGCTCCTCCATTTTGCTCTCTGTTCTTTGCTGCCGCTATGAAAGTTGCCCTTCTCCATGTTCTCTCTGCCTTGGAGCCAGCTGAGTTGGACTGAGCCCTCCCGTGACTGTGAGCTAAATAAACCTTTCCTTCCCTCATTTTTGAGTGCCAGGTATTTGTCCCAGCAATGAGAGAAGAGTAACTGAGACACCCTATAGAAAAAGACTAGAGACTGAGCCAAACAGAAACCAACACCCCACTTTCAATTAATTGGAAAGGTTAGATTTTGGGAGAGACACAACCCAAGAAACTTCAACACACAGAAGATATTCCTGAAGAACAGACTTTTCCTCAATAGGCAATATAGATACCTACTAAAAAAAAAAAAAAAAAAAAAAAAAAAAAAAAAAAAAAAAAAAAAAAAAAAAAAAAAAAAAAAAAAAAAAAAAAAAAAAAAAAAAAAAAAAACCAAGAATCATTACATAAAGATTATGAATTTTTTGTGCAATACAAAATGTCAAGATGGAGGAGTAGGGCTGGCCAGATAGTTCAGCAGACTAAAGTGCCTGTTTAAGTAGAGTATAGCAGCTGGGTATGATCTCCTGCATGCCCTTCCAGCCCAGCCGCCAGGGTGTGCTGCGGTGATGGTTGAGACTGGGCATGGTGGTGCGTGCTTATAATCCTAGGTCTTGGGAGCCTATGAACAGGCAGATCACTGTAAGTCCAATCTAATAGTGAGACCCTGAACACTCTGTAGAAGTAATAGCAGAAAATGTCCAAAACATGTGAAAAGAATTTGACATACAAGTGAATGACTAACATAAAACTCCAGTTAAGCTTAACCAAAATAAATCTACATCCAGGCACACAATAATCAAGATCCCATAAGTTCAGCAAAAGGGCAGAATGTTGAAAGCTGTTAGAGAAAAGAAACGTATCACCTATAAAGAAAGTCCATAAGAATCACGGAAGATTTCTCAACATAAACCATCAAGACAAAAAGAACTTGAGTGAAGTATTTCATGTCTTGAAAGAAAATAAATTCCAAGCAGATTAATGTACCCTGCAAAATTATCTATCAAATTTAGTGGAAAGGTAAGATTATTTCCATGACAAAGAAAAACTGAAGAAATTCATGATCACTAAACTAACCCTGCAAAGAGTACTGACAGAAATTCTAGATAAAAAGGAAAAGTACCACAATCCAAGACCAACAACAACAGGAAGAAACCAACAGGCAGAGCAAGCAATTAAACGAGGAGAGAAAGTAGGGAGCCAACAGTAGGAAAGTAACATGACCAAGGTAAGTCAATGCATATCAGTTATGACTATCAATGTAGTCTCAATTCACCAGGCAAAAGAAACAGATTTACACAGTGGATCACAAAAGAAAATCCAACAATATTTTATACACAAAAAAACACATTTAACTCAAAATGAAATTCACAGACTCAAAATCAAAGGATAGGAAACAATACTCCATGTGACAGGAACCCAGAAAAAAGCAGGAGTAGCTATTCCATTTGCAAACAATGTGAACATCAAGCCAAGACTGATCAAAAGAGAAAAAGAAGGTTGCTTCCTGTCTGTTCGCTGTGGTCATTATGTCCCTTTGATAAGATCACTTAAACTAGTCCAATGTGCATCATATAACAAATCACACCATTTTTTCCCTGTTCCCTTACCAAAGCCCTTACACAAAAATGTGGCAAGTGCTTTTCTTTTACATCTCTGTTCTCATGTCCTTGAGTTGCACATAATTAACTGCAGAAGTCTCAGCTCTGGGCTTTTTTCCTGGAGCTATCTTTTCCTGCAGAAGCACCTCCTCTCGGTCCTTAGTGACTAAGCTAAGTCTCATCTCTGAGTAATCTTTTTCATCCTCTGTGTTGGCAAGGTTGCACATTGTGACATCACATTATAATGATACATGTGCTCCCATATTTATAGCAGTCCACAGCTAAATCTTCAAAGCACCCTACATCCCCAGCAATAGATGAATGAATAAAGAAAATGTGCTGTATATTTTATAATGAGTACTCCTCAGGGATAAAGAAGGATAATTCTGAGTCATTTGTAAGAAAACGATGCGCCTTGAGACCATAATGCTCAGTGAAATACATCAAACATAGTATGTTAAATATTATATTGTTTCTCTTAAGAAAAAAAAATGCATAAAAACTTAAAAAGCAAAATAGAATAAAGATGACCAAGAATGCAGGTAGATTTAATGAAACTAAGAGGGTGATCTGGGAATGAGAAGAGATAGGGAGGGGAAGGAATTAAAATGGATTAAATTATGTTATGTATATTCACTAAATCTACACAGTGAATCTACACATATCAAATATATATATATTAATAAAAATATCTTTAGATAAACACTGAAACACATAATTTATAAATGAAACAATCATAGATTTAGCATTTGAACCCCTCCCCTCAAAAATGTAATCTGAATTGTCCCAAATCACAAACTTTTTAAACATCAACATAGTACCACAAGTGGAAAATTCCATACCCACCTTCAGGTGACTGAAGGCACACTTAAAATAATATATAAAATTACCTTTCATATATATGTATGTTATCCATTTGAAACAGATTTATTTGGCATAATCATAGATATAAATATAGATATAGATGTAGATATAGATTCAAGATCTGAAAACTTTGAATTCCAAAACACTGTGGTCCTGTGGAAACATTGAGACACTCAAATTGCATGTTTAACCTCACAAAGACCAGAATTTCAAATAAGACTATTTCGGTTTCTAAAGTTTCACTTACCATGACTAACCACAGCTCAAAAATATTAGTTGTAAAGGATAAGAATGCACACATTCTGTTCCATTCTGTTGGGATGTGAATCATCCCTTTCTACTCCTACCCAGGCTAGATAGGACACTTATTTATTAGTTACTTAGTAGCCATCTTGGTAATCAGACCAACTGCCTTAGTACTGCAGTCTATGTTCAAATAACACCTACCTAGGATCCTAACACTATGTTGCACATCTTATAACACTACATCATCTCACACCAGCAAAAGATGAGTGAGTAGAGTATTATATTTCAAGAAAGAGACTATACCTACATAACATTATAGTACATTGTTATGATTGCTCTTTTATTATTATTCACTCAAACACAGAGTAAAACCTTGGATTGCAAATAACTTGTCCAGCAACTGCTCCACAAAGTTAGCAAAGATTTCTAATATATTTCAACTTAATGAATGAGTGATGTCTTGCAATGCAAGTAGTATGTGATGTCATGCATCACATGATCACAACTGAGCCAATGATTCTTCTCCTCATTGTTGTTATGCATCTCAGTCCTTCATTCTATCTGCCTCCCCTTCTTCCTTATCTTCTCTTCCTCCTTCTGTCTGTCTGTCTGTCTGTCTGTCTCTCTCCCTGTCTCTCCCCCCCTCTAATATTGCATTCATGTTCCAAAAACAAGAGGTCTGCAGAAGAGGAGGACAAAGAGAAGATGCAGGAATCCTTCATTTCAAATGAGATTAGGAAATTACATTTTTTAGATAAGCACCTCCCCAATAATCTGGGCAGTGCAAGCAATGAAACTGCTCAACAATGCAATATTATATTTCCACAGAATCCTCAAAAGGAAGCAAAAGCAATTCTCATTGGGTAGGTCCATTTAGACAGTTACACAAAAAAAAAAAAAAAAAATCCCGCTCCACCAATAGCAGAGATTCCACTAGTAATAGTGAAAGTCATCCTACACAGTAGCTTTACTGTCTCCTCTCTCTCACACCAGCCACCAAGATTTCAAAGACTGGGCATGGTGGTATTCATTGCAATCCTAGCACTTGAGAGGCTGAAAACAGGAGAATCATTATGAGTCTGTTCTATGTATAGTGAGACCCTGTAGACCCTGTAGACCTTGTCCTAAACACAGAAAAAAGAAAAAAAAGATTTCTATGGTAAAGTACAGGGATTTTGTTTGTTTGTTTTGCATAATTTGTTACTCTATTGCATTATAATATCATAATCATTTTTATAACTATTTTGCAGTTCTGGAACAAATAGTCTGTTTCTATTATTTTTACATCAAAATTTGCTTTGATATACAAATGAATGACTGCTTTGAAATGAATGACTGTGAAATACTCTCTCGGAGAAAATTCCAAGGCAGCGCAATGTTCAGGCTATGTGCGGCATGGGCATTTCTGTCCACTAAGAGTAAGGTGAAAAAACCCACTGGAAAACTTTGGAGCTTCACCACAATAAAATCACCTGGAAAGTGGGAGCGAAGGAGATCATAGTTGTTGAAAGATTAGCACTTTAAAAAGTAAGTACTTTTCATCAGTGCAACAGGAAACATATCTTGTGAGTCAAGACTCCACACTTCACAGGCATGAAGGTGCAAAATTACAAGTCATTTGAGATAAGAGCCACTGAGCCCAAATAAAGGATAGGTATGATATTTTTTTTTTGTCTTTTTTGAGACAGCGTCTTGCTATGCAGTTAAGGCTGGCCTTGAGCTCACTTTTGTAGCCCAGGCTGGTCTCGAACTCGCAACAATCCTCCTGCCTCAGCCTCCCAAGTGCTGGGATTACAGGTGTGAGCCACCACGCCCGGCTGGTATGATATTTATTCCACAGGATTCATTCCACAGTGTTCAGTCAAGGCACTTAGAGGTCTCTGTACCCATGATCCAAGGGTTCCCAGCTATTGTTCAAGCTGATGTTAGACAATGGCATCATCCACAGAGTGCTGTTTTCATGGCATGCAAAATTCAAGAATTATGGGGATCTGTAGGCTTCAACTGAAGTTGCAGAAGAAAGCCTAGGAAGCCAAGCACTGTGCCCCTGAGAGAGGACTACATAAAGTTGCAAGAGTGAACACAAAAGTGCAGTAGAGAAAAGTGGAAGAGCCATACATGTGGAACATCTTCTGAGGAAAGGCACAGACACTAAGAGTGGCCTTGCAACAAGTCCTTTATGGGCAGGAATGTCAAACCCTTAGAAATTCCCATCTTGCCACGACCTGCCCCAGACGCTAGACATAGGGTTACAGGATTTAATGTTTGCCCTCCTAGGTTTTTGACTTGCTTTGCTCCAATTTCTATCCTCCTATTTGTTTTCTATTTGGAATGGGAAAGTTTATCCTGAACCATTATGTGTCAGAAATGTTTAGCTGTCTTTTTTACTTTTATGGGGACTCACAGGTAAGAGTTTATATTAGGTCATGGGGGAAGACTTTCAAATGGACTGTTCAGCAATGCTGTAACTGTTAAGACTTTGGTAATTCTTACAGATGGATTAAATATATTTTGCATGAAAAGATGGGCATGAGTCTTTTGTGCAGCAGGAACAAAAGTTATAGTTTTGATCTAGAATGTCCTATTAAAGGCGTTTGTGTTTAGAGGTGAGGCTTTGGGACACGGAGCACTATGCCCACCCATTGGTGAATTAATCTATCAATGAGTTCAGAGATGAATGTTCCATTAGGTGGTAGAGGCTGGTCTGCAGAGGCAGCTCCCTGGAGATGTGACCTTAAAGGGAGTATCTTCCTCCTCTCTTCCCTTCATTCTCTCCACTTCCTAGCCACTATCATGTAAGCAGTTTGCCAGGCCCTGACCCTCTCCACCATGCCCCACTTGTCTTGGAGCTAGTCAACTATGAACTCAATTTTCCAACTATCTTTATTTTTAATTTTTAATTTTTTAACTAATTAGTTATTTGGTACTGGGTCTCACTACACAGCTAGACTTCTAGAAATCCTCTTGTTTCAGCCTTCCCAATGTTGGGATTGCAGGTGTATGCCACCACACCCAGTTTTGGTAGCTGACATGCTGACCCAGCATGTGGTACTGGAAATTGAACCTGGGTCCTTGTGTTTTCTAGGCAGGTGCTTAGAACACTGAGCTATCTCTCCTGCCCTCGCCAAACATCTTAATCCAAATAAACCTCTCATCCTTCAGAACCTGTCGGTATGGAGTATTTTGTCCAGCAACAACAAAGTGACTGAGACGCTGTGAGTCATCTCCACTTTGCTGTTTCCTTTGGTGAAAGCTTTAGCCTTCTCTTATGATAGAATTCCATTTGCCTATTTCTCCTTTTGTTGTTTGTGCTAGTCATATTTAAGAAGTTGACTCACGCCTATAATCAAAGGACTCGGGAGGCTGAGGCAGCAGGATTGGTGCGAGTTCGAGACCAGCCTGGGTTACAAAAGTGAGCTCAAGGCCAGCCTTAACTGCATAGCGAGACCCTGTCTCAAAAGGACAAAAAAAAGTTGATGCTTAGACAAATGCCATAGAGCTCTTTTCTTGTGTTTTCTTCTAATAGTTTTATAGATTCAGGTCTTGCATTTCAATTTTTATGCTTTTTAATCTGATTCTCAAAATGTATGAGGGAAACATAAGGGTCCATCCTAATTCTTCTGCATATAGACATCCAGGTATCTCACCACCATTTATTGAAAAGAAACTTAATATGATTTTAATCTACTTAAATTTGTATTGACTTGTATAAATTTGCCTATGATATGGTGGATGCTGAACAATATTACATATTCACTTGAAAAGAATATGTTCTATTACTGTTTAATATTTTATATGGAACCATTAGTTTCATTTGGTATAAAGTATACTTCAAGTCCAGTATACTTGACTATTTTAAGCTAATAATTTAAATTTAATTGCATGTCACTCTTGTCTTTTTGATATGTACTGCTCCTGGTGTAAACTCAGTTACTGTCATTCTCTCAAGAATAGTTCTTGAAAACAAGAGGCTGGGCCAAAAGCCATATTCTTGACAGGCTACAGTTATGTATTTCCTTGAATTTCCAAATATCTGTGTCAAAATTGTGTAACTGACTATATCACATT
Organism: Myocastor coypus; assembly: GCA_004027025.1. NCBI lineage: Eukaryota > Metazoa > Chordata > Mammalia > Rodentia > Myocastoridae > Myocastor > Myocastor coypus. Next base: position 30,504 of record PVJA010025461.1, read on the forward strand.
GTATGGAAAGTTATTAGAATATCAATTATGGTCAGAAAATATCATTTACAAGCTAAGTCAAAGGTATTTGATACTCAGAAAGCCAGTGATGATAAGCCCAGTATCTATGTTATAGAATAATAGTACCACAAAGCTTTTCTGCTGGAGGGTTGAGAATGTAAGTTAACAGACCGACAATTGGAGAATAAGAAGGGCTATAAGGATAGCCAATATTTTGGCCCTAGCC
>PVJA010025462.1:0-30746 GCA_004027025.1 Myocastor coypus
CCATCCATCCATCCACCCATCCATCCACCCATCCATCCACCCATCCAGCCACCCATCCAGCCACCCATCCACCCACCCATCCACCCACCCATCCATCCATCCACCCATCCACCCACCCATCCACCCACCCATCCATCCATCCACCCACCCATCCATTCACCCACCCATCCATCCACTGCCCCATACTTATAGCCGTCTACCCATCCAACCGTTTACACATCCATCTATCCACTCACCCATATACGTGTCCATGCATCCACCGATCCAGCCCCCACTCCTCCATCCACCCATCCACTCCCCCATACTATAGCCATCTATCCACCCATCCCCCTATCCATCCATCCACTCACCCACACATGCACCCACCTACTCATTCATCATCATCTATTCACCTACCTACCCATCCATTCAGCTGTCTACCTACCCATCTATCTGTCCCTCCATCTATCCACCCATCTACACATCCCTCCACTCACTGAGTCACCCCCGACCTCGATCTACACAATTATCCATCCACCCATCTACACCACGGTTCACCTATCATCCATTCACCCACCCCTACACCTACACATGCATCCATCCATTGATCCATCCGTCCATCCAGAATCACACTGAACCAGGCAATGGGGAGCCTATGATAAAACTCCCAGCAGGCAGAGCTCACAGTGTTATGTTTGGGTCCCACAGCTCCTAGAGGCTTTAGAGTGGTCCAGGGACACTTTGAGTCCCAACTCTAGGCAGGAGACATCTATCCCTCTTGAGACCTGACTCTGGGGCTTTACAAAAGCTTCACAGGCCTTTCTGAGCCAGCATACGGTTATCCTAGACTTGTTGCAAGTGTAACGAGAAGAGAGAAGGAAAACGCCTTTCACTCGCTTCATTTCAGCTTTCCTCCGATTTGTTAAGCGTGCCCTCTGAGAACATACTGCCTCTGGGCTCCTGTGCAAAATTTGAAAACATTCAATTAAAAGCCTTGAAGCAGCCCTCCTGGGGTGGGGGTTATGGCGCTGCCCTGGGGGCTGTCCTGGGGGTCTGTGGTGAAGACCATGAGCATGGCCAGACTGCCTGCCGCCCTCTGCACCCCAGGGTCCAGGTCTGTGAGAGCCGGGCCACGTGGTCAAGTCCATCCAGCCTGGTGGAGCCTCGAGTGGTGCTAATTGGAGGCGGTGTCTCCTGGGCCTGCTCAGCCACGGCTTGTAAACAGGCAGAATCCAGCAGGGTGCGCTGAGAGGCCTGGGTCCCCAGGCTCTGGTGTGCAGAGCTCCTGGGCTTCTGCCGGTGCTTCCTGGTACAGAGCAGCTTGGGAGGGAGCTCGGCTGGTGGCGACTTGGAGCAGGTGCCCAGGCTGTGTGAATGCTGTGTGAAGTTTGCTTGTTGCCTGCCCGTCTTTTTCTTCTGTACTCGGGGTTAAACCCTGAGCTGCGTCCCCAGCCCATTTATTATACTGAGACAGGATCCTACCAGGTCAGCCAGGGGCCCACACTGGGCTTGGATGTGGGATTCTCCTGCCTCAGCCACCGTGAGGATTACAGGTGAGCACGACCATGCCTGGCTATAGTCAGGAAGTGCTCTTTCCCTGTGGAGAGACCCCATGTGCTGAAGTTCTCGCCCCAGTTCTTTGGATGGTGGCCTCTGCAGAGATCAGGTCATCACAGGTGAAGCTCGCTGCCCGGTGCACTTCTAATGCATTGGGTAGGTGGGCCTGCAGAACCACCACTGGGTCTCTGCCCAAGTGGATTTGGACCCAGAGGTAGCTCTGGCTGGAGAGTGCCATGTGCGGAGGCAGAGGAGACGGGGCATGCGGGGACACACCAGCGGTCACCGACGTAGCAGCACTTGCCCAAAGCCAAATGGGCATGCGCAGATCCTGGCAGCCTCCGAGCCAGCCCGCTACAGCCGGGTCCCCAGCTTCCGGCTCCAGACCTGGCAGAGGATTGTTCTCCATCGCCCAAGCCATTTGGTTGGGGGCCTTGTGAGAGTGCTCCAGGAACCCCGAGAGAGGCGGAAGAGCTGGCAGGCTTCTGTGCCCAAGCTGACGGGGCCAGTGCCTCTCCACCCAGAACTCAGGGCTGTGCAAACACTACAAGTGGGGAGACAGCCTATCATAAAGGACTTAGTGTGAAGAACTGTTTTAAAATCAAGTCCCAAATGGGGCAAGGAGAGTAGAGCAAACGTACAGCAGGTAGAGCTTAAGCCCTCTAGCTTTGCTCAATTAGAGGAGAAAAGAATGTTCTTTTAAATCGGGAGCCTTTGATTCCAAGCAGCACGGCGCTGCCAGGGCTAGGGGCACAAACTGGGCTTTGGGAGGCTCCTGTGCTCGGGTCTTTGGCAAGCCCAGCTGGGATTCCCCAGCTGCCTGCCGATCTGTTTGCCTCATCCAGCCACAGAGGTTGGTGCTTATCACCAACTATAGTCCTGTGTGCCTGGCGCTATGTAGGGGGGTCGTGACTATGGTAGCCTGTAGCCTGCCTATGTGAGTTGCTGCCATGGCAAATTTGTTAGGCTCGAGATAGTGTCTATGGTTAATATCTGGGCAAAACTGAAACACCCAGTAGGTTTTATGGAGCCATGAGCTACAATCCCGACCAAGGCAGCTCAGGAAAATTTCACTGAGTCACAGATTGAAACTAAGTTATAGGTCTTCATGAATCTATATCTTTTAAAACCTTAAGATAATTAAAGCAAGCTGTTGCTACTTATGGCCGTACTGCTCCCTTTACCTTGAGTGTAGTAGAAATGCTGTAAGAACAGACTATGGCCCCAAATAAGTTGAAAGGAATAGCTAATACAGGCTTAAATCCAGGAGACTATTGTGAAAAGAGCATACATATAGCAGGAAAACAGGCAAAAAATGTGTTTTACAACTTAGCCATTGCAAAAGATTTGCTACTTGGAAAGGATACCTGAGTGAGCACAAACAAGCAACTGACCCTTACATTGCAACCATGTAGCAAACTAAGAGCTCTACCTTTAAGGCCTGGAGGACATTCCCTTACAAGAGTAAAATATTCCTTCACTTAGGCTATTAGTCAGGCCCTAAGAAACCTTTCCAAGGTTGTGCAGCAGGTTCGTTGCAAGCTACCCAGATTGCCAGTGACTGGCAAGCTAGCGAAATAATTCAACAGCTGGCCTTCAAAAATAAATTAAATGATGTTCTTCTTCCTGCATAAGACACTATTAACTTTTAAGTTCTTCTAAAGATCATCATACAGCAGCAAAAAAAGAATTCCATCAGATACATACAAAAAGGTTAAAAGAGTCCTTTGGAGAGATTTCCATACTGGACAATGGAAGGGACCCAGTCCACTACTAACCTGGTGGAGAGGGTATGCTTGTGTTTTTCCAGAGAACGTTAAATGACCTATTTGGGTACAAGAATGTGCTGTCATGCTACACCATGATGCCAGAGCTGAGAAAAATGTTAACAAGGAGGCCAGAGCCAACCTGGGGCCTATCGAAGGAACTGACAAGATGGACATTTAAGGCCTAAATGGATGGTAAACTATATAAAGATAACTGAACCAAATTTTACTAAATATATGGCATAGATATTATTTAGAGATGAGAGATTTTATTCCTGCCAAAATTTTCTGATAAGAGATCTCTGCTTATTGACAACAAAATTTGACTAGTCTAGTTAGACTTACTGTAAGTTAATCTGGCCAGAACTGTTTGAGTGTACTCTTAATTTTGAAAAGATGGTTATCTGTGTGTGGTGTAGTTGTGCATGCATGTGTGCGTGCGTGCGTGTGTGTGTGTGTGTGTGTGTGTGACTCTGTGAACAGCTGTTCCCCCTTTTGTTGTTGTTTACTTCTTTTTTTTCCTTTTTGGTCAGTACAACATGGGATGTACAGGCTTAAAAGCATGCTTTTTCTTAAGTTACCAGCTAGTCTAAGCCATATCAAAATTGGTTTACACACAGTTTATCAAAACATTGAAATTAATTCACCAAATATTCCTTAGAAAAAAATTCAAAAATTATTGAGAGCCCTATTGATGATTAACAGGTGTGACCAGCTTTTTCTTCATTAATGAGGAGCTCCCAGTAATCTCAATAGCTTCTGAGGAGACGCCCTCAATAAATGGATCATTGGCTTAAAGATAAAAGTCTTTAAAAAATACAATTGGGTTTTCTTTTTAAAAATTGTTTTGCTGTTCAACTAAATTAAGAAACAAAGGTTTGCACATGTATATGGTACCTCATTATTGTTGATCTCATGGTGTCTTAGATGTATCCATGATTACAAGTGTATGTGTCTTCTACAAAGTTAAACAAAGATTGTTTACTGTGATAAGACTTTCAAAATCAAAAAAAGGGGGAAAGGAAGGAAACGCCTTGTGATGTATGTCTTATTTCAGGATAATTAGGTGAAAAATTCATATGTATTAGATAAAGTAGTTTGTGTACAAGGGTGATGCTATGTCCACAGGAAGATGTAAACATGTCATAAAATATCAGAATGGCCTGCTACAATGCTGTATATGATTTGATTTCTAAATTTTTGTGTAAAAATGTTTATTTGTTGTTTGTTAACATTCTATAGGAAATTAAGCATTAAACTATCCATGCTTGTTGGAAAATAACAGTTCCATTTTGTGTCTAAGGTGTTTAATATTCAGATAGATTGTAGTATTAAGTTTATTGCCTCTGTTAGACAGTAAGGTCTTCAAGCTTAACTTCAGGGTGTTTAACAACTAAGGTTTGCAGACCAGAAATTAGAGAGATAGATGGGCTAAAAGGATAGCCAATACGTTGGCCCTAGCCCCTCAAAGGTCAGCGAAGACTCGGGATATAAGAGAACCTCTGCTGTGACAAGGAGATCATGGGGCCACAGTGGAAAGTGATCAATGACATATAGTGTGCCTAAGGAGAGTCGCCTAGAGAGAAATAATCTCTTGGGCTCTCATAGAGAGCAAATTGGTCAAGTGATGGCCATGCGTCCTCATCCACATGGCTGACACTGACAGACGATCTACAAGGTGCTCTACATGGTTACAAGATAAATCCTGAGGAGATTGGGCTGACCTTGTCAGATAGCAGGCTATACTTGTATTTATACAGGTCTTGCTTTAACTTGGTATTAACCATCCGGCAGAAAAGTATAGTCGTGAGGTATAAATGTAATGCCATACTAATATGCTAAGCTGTAAAAGACTCAAGTGAATTACAATTGACAATTACCAGCTGTGCTAAATACTACTATGATGGGCTGTTGGACTCTATAGGGTTGGTTACATTCAATTCAAGTACCTGCAATCTTAGGACTCACATCAAGTATGAAAAGGTCCTTGAAAGACTTCTCCAAAGGCAGTTTCTCCAGCTGCAATGAAACACCCATCTTTGACAAAACAATACAAAAAAATGGGGATATGTTGGGAGCCACAGGAGGCCAGGAATTTGATCAAGTGTGTGTAGGTGGGACTGGGTCTCAGTGCCTAGAGCAAACAAGCTACCCCAGTGCTGAGGAAAACATCTTGTCTGGTTCAGGCCAGCTATTAGTCGCTAGGCAACCTTGTGTCATGTGATACAAACTTTGAAAAAGTATAAATAAAGGATCATTTCTGTGTGCCTTAAGTTAGCTGCCCATCAGGTAGACTGGCCACCACCTGGCCCAGCTTTTTGTCTTCTTGTCTACCTTTCTCATCCCTACTGCCGTGTCTCCTTGGGGTAGAGCCATTTGCAGTGAGACCAGCAGATCCCTACAGTGGCCTGGATGAGGAGCTCGGGGGCAACAAGTAATCAGTCTTTTCAAGAGAAGCTCAAGTGTCACAAGGTCAGGGACACAGAAACGAAAGCTAGAATTCACCCTCAGCAGTTCCACCCCTGTAGACGGGAGAAATCTCACTCTGAGTCCTGGCAGAGACTGGCTTCCTTTGGCTCTGGATCGGATGTGACCTCCTGTAAGGGCCATGTGGCCTGCGTTGGCCTAACTGGGACCATGTCTGTCCCATGTCCTGTTTTTGGGTGAGCAGCACCAGCCCTGCAGCCCCAGTTCTGGAAGCAGCAGCGAGCTCCCACCCTTCTGCCAGCACCCTCCTTTCACAAATCCACCCTCCCCAGAGCTGATGCCTGAGACCATGGAGGGCCAAGGGCCTGCGACCAAAATGGTCCATTGGTGCTGGGGAGCGGGAGGGTAGACGGAGAAAAGTGTGCCCTGCCCTCCCCCTATTCAGCACTGGTCAGTACATCCTGGCTGTGTGGCCTCTGAGACAGTCTTCCCTCTAGGAGCTAATCAGATTGCCACCCCTGTCACAGGGACTGGCAGAAAACAGTGGGCTACACTGCCCCGCAATGGCCTCCTACTCTTTCCTTCCATCTCCAGTATTAATATATGTAGTTGCTGTGGCCACATTGAGCCCATTTTGGCCCCTGGTCCCCTCCACCTCTCTCCTGAGCACAGGCACTTCTTGGAGCTGCCGAGGGCCCTGGGCTTGTCCTATCCCTGCACGCAGCTACCTCCTCCTCCTGTAGTGGGTGCTGTGGAGGCCCCGGGGTGCAGGGTCCTGCACAGCAGGCTCCTCCTGGATGTGGTCTGTCCTTGGCTCCAACCACCACACAAGGAGTAAACAGGCCTTGGTGGGAGCAAGAGGGCCAGCCTGGTGCCTTCTCCCACCCTGTGCGCCTTGTGCCCATGTTCCCTGCCCCTGTGCCTGGTGGCTGTATCCTGGCGCCTCCCACTGCTCCGAGGCGCCTCTGGCCTGCGTTGGCTGGGCCGTGGCCTCCTTTCCCCGCCCACCACAGGCTCAGCACTTGTTCCCTCAGCTGCTCCCAGGGCTCCGCTCCATCTGTGACAGTGGTGCCCCTGGGGCCGCAGCTTCCCTGAGCTCCTGCTGTCCAGGAGCCCTAGCAGCCTGCCTGCACCTCGCAGAGCAGGTTCCCAGTGTCCTCTGCAGAGCCATGGACGCCTTTGGGATGAATGCCCACCTGCCAGTAGATTTGGGGCTCCTTTGGTGTGTCTCCCCTGCCTGTCCACATTCCTAGGGCCATGAGTATGACAGCCACATCTCCAGGAAAGTCCTCCGTCCTCCCGCCTTTGGACACATTCGCTCGTCACTGTCCAGGCCTCGGCAGGTCCTCCTGGTGCACTGGCTCTGGAGCTCTCGGTGGTGGCCTGGGCTGCTGCACCCTCAGGGAGTCGGCCCTGGGCTTCTGCCTTTCTCTCCATAAGCTCTGAGCCTACTGAGGCATGGCTGAAGGGGCACTCTCTGGAGACTTCTCCGCACAACGCTGGGCCTCCCTGCCTCAGGGGACAGGACACACCCAGCCAGACCACTTCGCAGCTACTGGACAGGCCACCGTCCTTGAGGACGGGGGCCGGAGGCAGCCTGCACAAGTAGAGCTGGTGGGAAACCTGGGGGCAGAAGCGTACTGCCATGGTGCTTCCAAGCCTGGCCTTCTCAGCCCTGCAGCTCTTTATCCTAAAATTGTCTGGGTCCAGGAAATGGATGGCTATAAACACCCAGGCAGGCTCCTCCCTCTTGGTGCCCCTCTTCCCCTTGCTACTGTAGCAGGGAAGAAGCCATTTCACTACCCAGAACCTGCTTCCCATAAAGGATCAAAGAGAAGACACAGGTACTGGTTTTCCTTATTACCTTGAGCTGTGTATTTGGTCCGGTCGATGGGTGGGGCTCAGTACCAAAGTGCCATGGGAAGGGGTGTCCTGCAATGCCCACACGGATGCAGCACAGGCAGGTGGGGCGTGTGAGGGCACCTGCAGGCACACTGGACCTGTCCCTCGTCCGCAGAGGGCAAGGAGAAAGCCACGGCTCAAGGTCCCCTCCCAGGGCTGGGTATTGATTTGCACCCTGAGCTCAGATGCCAGAGTAGCTGAATCAGAGATGTCACACTGAATCTGAGGCGTTTGTGGGCCAGTAGCACCAGTGAAGTAGTAACAGGACCTGTTGCAGCAGCAGCAGCGCCACTAGGGACGTGAGGGGGATGGGGATGGTGACAGTGGCGGCGGTGACGAGGGTGGTGACAACTAGGATGAGATACAAGGGCGGGAATGATGGTGATGGCAATGGTGGTGCTTGCAGTGGTGGCTGTGGTGGCTGTGGTGGCTGTGGTGGCTGTGGCGGCTGTGGTGGTGGCAGTGGTGGCTGTGGTGGCTGTGGTGGCTGTGGCGGCTGTGGTGGCTGTGGTGGTGGCTGTGGTGGCTGTGGTGGCTGTGGCGGCGGCTGTGCTGGTGTGATGAGCATGTGGTACGCAAAGCCTATGCCGGGGGCAGTCTTCCCTGACCACTACATCACTCTCCCCTACGACCAGGGAAAGCTGCATGGAGAAGGACTTGGGGGAGCGACGCAGCTCTCACAGTGACAGCTTCGTGCAAGCCTGCTCCACGCTGCCCTAAGAAGAGCTCAGCGCATTGTCCCTAGAACTGTAGGTTCTGAGGCCAGGAACAAATACTGTGATGATTTCTCCGCTGTAAACACCCAGAAGTTCTCTGCTTGCCTATTTGTGAATCATTTATGAAGAACCAGCAGGGTGCTCTGTCACAGATCCATCGCCACGTGTGGCGCTGCCCGGGGCCGCACATGTCGGCTCCCAAGGTGGTACAAACAAACAATTATCACCATCTTCACAGAGGCTACGCTCCAAACCAGTCGTCAGCCTTGGGAATCGCACTCCTCCCCCCTGTGGGAAGACCGCTTCTGTGCGCGCTGCGACTGGCCCTGCCGTGCTTTGCGTCCTGGCTAGGAAGTAGTCAGGTCAGTGCTGGTGGACGCCACCGTCACCGAGGCTCCCAGAAGCAGGGCAGCCTTCAGAAGGAAACAGACCTGCATTCAGCGCTGGCCGAGGCCTTGGTGCCGAGGAGCGTGCCCGCTCCAGCAAGCTGTCCACGCCCACTGTCCAGGGCCCCCAAGTGCCAGGGTGGGGATGCATCTTATTGGTGCATCTTCTGCCCACCAGAGAGCCTAGCCTGGGTGAGGGGAGGCGGTGGAGAACACCACGGAGCAGCGCTGGGCCGCGTTTACTGTTAGGCGGTTGGTTTTCCTTGTGTCTTTGTGGGTGCGTCCAAGGCTCAGGCTCCTAATTAGGGGATGGGTGGCTGCCTTAGGAGGTCAACCTCTGTGAGTCACTACCAGTCCCACTGAGGTCTGTAGCAGCCAGTGAAGCAAAGGACAGGGCAAGGCCACAGCTAAGGACACCTGGCTCCAACCCCGACTGACTAGATACAGACTGTGGCTGCAGGCACCTCACTCCTGGGCGGAGACCTTCTGGGAGCTAACACAGCTCTCCTAAGCCATCCGAGTGCCTTACTTGGCGAGCTCCCTGAGAGTCCCACCCTGCTCTGGTTTCCTCATCTTGCTTCTGATAGCTAAATATATACAGGTCACCAAGAGAAACTCTTTGCCTCAGCCCCCAGAGAAGCCCAAACTCTGTGGCAGGCTTTGGATCCTCCTAGAGCCCTGGAATCCCACCATGTGGTTCAGTGGCTTAAGCCTCATCGTCCACTCTCTAGGAAACAACTAAGGGATCATATCAACATGCTAAGTGCCTGCTTGGGATCCATGTGGGGAGGGAAAGGGGACTTCTAAGTGCACATGTCAGCACAAATCTCAGCTCCCTTCCTTACCAAGCATGTGGTCTTGGACCAGTGTCACATTCTTAGGTGGAGAGAATGCATGTGGCCTCCTGCGCTATAAAAAAATGCTTGCCGAGCTGAGCCGTGTGGATGGGGAGAAGTCACAACTGCTGGAAGCTGGGGGTCCAGGGGTGGTCTCCCCCTTCCCTGTGCTCACATCTGGCACAGTCACCTGAGGACCACGTCCTTGGACCTCCTTCCAGCCCCTGGCCCTCAGGTCACTCTGTCTTCAGCCCACACCTGTGGCAGACCCACGTCCAGTTACCCTGGAGGGCTTAGGGAGATTCCAACTGTGCAATAGGCCAGGGGAACATCAGCATGTGGACACACGACTGAAGTTCTCTGCTTCTAGATGAGGATTACTTCAAAGTGCACATCCGGGAAGCCTCCGCCAGGTGTCTGCTGCTTTATCCGCGGTGTGAACTCCACAGAGATGTTCTTGCAAGGTCCAACAACAGCACAATAGCTGGCAGCTTCATAGCCTGAGCTGCAGAGCTCCAACCCCCCAAACTCGTCTCCCTTCTCCAAGGTCCAGGACCTCTGTGTAGTCACCACAAATGACAGCGTTGTCTCACTGGCAGGCAGGGACCCTGCCACACGCCGAGGAGCCCCTGGCTGACCTCTGCAGCAGTGCTTGGGGCTGGGATTGGGTGCTGGGTGACTGTCCGTGCATGTGGGGAGTCCCCTCCGTGACGTCCACCTGCAGGGCCAACTAGACATGGTCTGCAGGCTATAGCATGTTGTCATTGATGTATCTTCTTTTCTTTGTTCTCATTTTTTTATTTTAAAGAACAAAAATAGCAAAAACAAAGATAGGAAAAAACAGGAACAAGAGTACATATAGTACAGAATTTCACAACAAGAAAATTTAACAATGGTTGCATGACATACTTTTATCATCAAGTCAGTATAGATCAACAGACACAGGTATGGAAGGCTGATCAAGCAATTAAACATTAACACTTTCAATAAACATTAATGGATCGATGCATCTTCTTAGCGAGCCATGTAGTGTCTTCCAGGTTGGCAGCAGGCAAGCTGCTGCCGGTTGCTCTGCCACCTTATGCAGCTGAAGGAGCCCCAGGGCACTGTGCCTCCCTCCATAGCTGCAGCCTTGGTGCCTCGGTGGGTGTAGTATCCGGGCAACTCTGGGCTTTGAACATGAAGGCGAGGCTCCTGCCAGGGCTGGCCTCCCTGTGAGCGCTCTCCACCAGCTCATCTGAACAGCCCTGTGTGCACAGGGAGGTGGGTGTGTGCGGTGAGCACCCCTCAGTGTAAGCTCTGTGTGCGCTGCAGGGTGCGGTGGGGGCGTGACACATGCAGTCAGACGACTGTATTTACCACCCCTGAGGCCACGCCTCTCAGAACCACGGAGCAGAGCAGAGACCCCGCAGCTGGGAGCAGGTGGCTGTGTGCCATCTGCAGGTAGTGCTCCGCTGCCTGGGCTCACCTGCACGCTCACCTGGCTGTTCCGTTGGGAATCCACTCTTCCTCCGCAGGCTGGGATCACCTAACCTGTGCACTGGCTCTGGAGTCTCCACCCACGTTAACTCTCAGTTCATGGAGAAATTCTTGCGAGGAGGAGGCCCTGAGCAGCAGGTGGGGAGCAGCAGGTGGGGACTCTCACGCGACTCTGTCCGTAGGCATGCGGGTTTTATCGGACTGAATTCACGCAATTGCCCACTTCTTTTCCTTTGTACGTAGAAAATATCTGTTGGCCGGATGGCTGATTTTATTTGTCCCGAAATCACTTATCCTGGCTCTGGAACATTCCAGGGTTTAATGAGCGCCAAGTGTCTGTTCATTTGCCTGCATTTTATGACAATACTCAAGGCACTTCAGTGCTTAACAAATGAGAAGGTCCGAGATTATTGAAAGTGCTTTAATTATAGCGACAATTACCTGTTTATCAACCAGGAAGCTGGGCGGGGAGCGCCTCCTCCTGCTCCTGCTCCTGCTCCTGCTCCTGGCGGCAACGCAGGCCCATTCTATGGCTGCATCTTGTTGCATGTGGCTTGGGGGCCCCGGGGAACCCATCATGTCTCTCTGAGCCTTGTTTCTTTTTGAGTGAGGAGGGCAGGACACATTTTGGTCCCGCCTAGATCATACACGGTAGACTCGAAGAAGCACCAGGCTGGCTTCTGCCCGCAGCATTTTGTGGTGCTGCTCGGCCCCTACATGGGGCGCCTGGAGCCCTGTGGTTTCTTCACACATGCACTCTGATGCCCTCAGAGGGGCCAGTGGCTGCCCCTCCCACATGGCCACGGATCTTCCAGATAGAAAGGGTGTCCGGGATGAAGGGGGTAGTCCTTACCTGATGTCTGATGTTCTGGACCGAGGGGCCCTCACCTGACGTCCTGGATGGAGGGATCCTTACCTGATATCTCAGGTGGAGGGGCCCCTCCCTGATCAGTGGGCCTTCCTTGCCGTCAGAGTGCCCACTGAGGAGCACTGTTTAGGAGGAGGGGGCCCGCTCTGGCATCTGTCCTTGTGCAGAGAACACTGCCCCTTCTTGCGCCAGCAACCTCAATCTGAGCACTCCTAGGGTTGGAAAGCTTAATACGTCTGTGTTCTATCTTGGTTTGGCCTGCTGGGAGAGCCAGGGTCTAGATACCCTGGGTGGAACCTTAGCCTGTGTACCCCTCCTATGGCCACCGAGTCCTCCTCTGCCACTGGCAGTGACCTGTGACCTTCCCTGCTCGGCTGAGTCTGCTGGCTTTCACGTGCTTCTCAAGGGCAGGCAGCATGGAACTCTGGAACTCCCACCGAGGTGCGAGCCCCTGAAGGAGTCCCAGCCTGCTGGCTTCCCACCATGGTGTGGGCCACAGAGGACTCCCTGCTGGCCTCTCTGAGGTATGGCTGGCAGGTCTCCTGAGTCTGGGTCCACGAAGGAATCACCTCCTATGTGGTTCCACTCTCTGAGAGCTTAGTTCTCTAGTGGCAGTGATGGTCCCAGGCCACAGGGGATTCTTGCGTGGTGTGAGACCAGGACTCCTCTGCATTGCTGGGGCAAATGCAATACTGGCAGGAAAGTTGGGCAAGGGGGTGCCTGGCTAGCGCATCCTCTGTCCTCAAGCCTCCTCCCTGCTCTGTCACTGCTTGGAGGAGCCTTGCTATGTAAGGAGACAGTAAGATGTGGGACCCAGGCCCTCAGCATCGCCCTGCCCTGTCTTCCCAACCCAGAGCTGGGAAAAACCACTGTCGTGGTTTGGGAGTTTATTGCAAGAGCAACAGTACAACACGGGACACATTTTATAAGATTTTTCATAATGAATCACCCAAAGAATCATATACAAAGAGTACAGGAAATCTGTCCACAAACAAAAGATCAACAAAGGATCCGGCTGAGGGCCTGGATCCAAATACCCTGCCTGAGCCCAGCTGAAGACCTAGAGCCCAGAACAAGACCTCCTGCAAGTCCAACTGGAGACCTACAGCCCATGAGGATGTCTCTCGCAGGCCTGCTTCACGGAGCTGCACTCGGGAGGCCCAAAGGTCACTGGTGGAAGCTACAAAGTCTCTGCCAGCAGGATGAAGGATCTGTGCCAGCAGGATCAGGGTTCTGCACTGGGGCCTGGAAGCAGCTAGCAGGTGAGCCACCTCAAGGCGACAAGCAGAGATCACCCCAAATGAGCCACAGCCATTCTCAGCAACCGTGAGGTCTCAAGCTCGTTCTCCTGTGAAAACCACGAAATTCCTGTCAGGAAACCAGCATGACAAGGTCAGCCAGCAGCACAGCCCAAAGAACCAGTGTCCTCCCTCCAACAGCTGCTCCACACAGCACCCCTCACACCACTCCACCAGCCTCTACAGCTCTGCCCATTGCACTGCTGGCAGCAAACCTCACCCAGCACCACACTGGTTCAGTTTAGCAGGGTCTAATAATTTGACCACCAATTAGCAATCCACTACAGCCACTTTGCCCTGTCCTCGGAGAGCAGTTGTGTGCCTCAGTATTCAGCCTCAATCATCTCTGCCTGGAACTAAGACTAGAGCCACACTGGATTCCACCCCTGTGCACCCACACAGTGGCTTGGAGAAGGATCTTCCCTGCCACCACTATGTGGTTGTGCTCTGGCTGAGGAAGCTGAGGCTTGGGCAGGGCAAGGCCACATACCGGGAGGGTGTGGCTGGTGCTGCGTGCAGCCTGCATAAGGGCAGTCCCCAAACTCTCACTCCTCATACCATCTGGGAGCTCAGTGGAAAGCCCGGTCAGTCTCAGCCTCCAGCAGTCCTGGGGGCTGCAGGCCTAGCAGGTCGCCGTCCTTGGGCTCCCACGCAGGGCACTCTCAGGAACAGGGCTGGAGGCACTGGCCCTGGGGCTGCCCACATTACTGGGACGCTGACAGGGACTCAGCTGGGGATGTGGCCCCCAGGGCCTCCTAGGCTCAGCGTCTGGACTTGGGGGCCCAGGCACAAGGAGTTCCCACCCTGATGGTCACCCATCTCATGTTCTGCTGGTCAGAGCAGGTTTGAAGAGGGCAGGGTTAGGTTGAGCCTCTAGCTTTGAGGCCTGGTGGGGAGGGGGGTAGTGTGGGCTGGAGTGCCGCATGGGCCTCGACACCCCAACAGCAATGGACCACAGAGCTGGAGTCTAGGGCGGGATCCACCCTCAGAGTGTCCCTTTTTCCTGTCATCCACAGCCAGCCAGCTCTCATGCAGGGGCCTCTCTTAACTCAGGCTCTGTCTCTCCATCCTCCTGGGCATGAGAACACACTCAGGGCAGCGCCAGATCTGCGGGAGCTTCCAAATACCTCGGGTGGGAGGAGCCTCAGCTTGTGACATCACCCACGCTATTGTAACACGCCATTGGCTCCCCGTCCTTAAGAGAATGGGACAGGGCTAGGAAAAGTGAGACCTGCCTCCCATCCCAGAATCCCAGGAGGCTGAGTCAGGAAGGTCTCAGGTTCGAGGCCACCCCCAGCAACGAGCCACCTTAGGGGTCGTTTGAGAATAAACCATGCGAAAGGGCTGGGTATTTAGCTTAATGTAAAGATCCTGAGCTTTGGCGTGCTGTGCCAGCCCCACCCCCAGGCACTCTCAGAGGTCGAATGAGACTGGGTGCAGCGGTGCGGGCTATAATCCCAGCACAGCGCTTGGGAGGCTGTTAACAGGAGAATCACTACCAGTCCAATCTGTGTGGTGAGACTGTAGACCCTGTACTAAAAATACAAATATATATATATATATATATATATATATATATATATTGGGGTCAACCTCCAGCTCTGAAGAAAAGAGAAAAACTGAGACGGTGCCCTGGTGGTGACCCCTTTGTGAGCCTCCTGAGAGCACGGGTGCGCTGCGAGGGTCCTTGGGTTAGCCCAGAGTTAGCTGCGACTTCTGCCTTCACAACAACGCTAATTGAGGCTGACTGTCCTGCTGCTTGGTAATAATACCCCAAGCTTATCAAAGTAACCAGAAGGGTGCAGGGAGCGCGGGGATGAACACGCCTGGCCGCCTGGGCTCCTCCTGGGAGCGGAGGGTGTGGTGAACCAGCATCTCCGGGGCAAGGTCTGGGTGGTGGACGCTGAGGCGGTGTGGCGTCTTGCCAAGCTGCCTACAGGCGAGCACAGGGCACCCGCTGGCGCGGGCATGGGGCAGATGGTCCCCGCGGCTCTGCGCATGCGCCCAAGGCGGCCGGCCAGCCGGCGCGGCACTTGGGCTTGCCCTCGCTTTGCAGAATCCTTCCGCGGACATACACCCTGAGCGCTTCTCCTGGAGCGTGGCTCTGGGCGTGTGTTTCCTGGGTCAACCCCGCAATAAAGAGGCCTCCTGACCAGGAGAGAGACTCAGGGGACCGCCCCGAGCGGTGCAGCCCCGCCCCGCTGTCCTCGCTGCTCCCGACCTCACCGCCCCCTCTGCCCTGGGTCCAGTGCGGCTCCTCCCTGCTGGGTCCCTGTGCCTTCACCTCCAGGCCACGTGGCACCATCTGCCTCTCAGGGCTGTGGGCGGACCGCACAGGATCACAACCACTAAGTGGAGCATGTCCCGGTATCCAGAGTGGCCTTGCCTTGGGAAGCGCCTGGAGCGCAGATGCATGGCACAGCCCTGGCCTGCCTGCTTTCCTGCCAGCCTGGCTGCGAGTGTCCAAAGAAGAGATGAAATAGGACATGGAAAGAGGAGAGGGGGCGACAGGGCGGATCCCAGAATGTGCAGGCTGTGAGGATCAGCACCAGCTCTTCACCCGCTGCTGCCTGGAGCAGAGCCACTAGCACAGTTCAGGTCGGAGCCACGTCTTCCCCGACGAGGACCTTCCACAGCTGGATGCTGAGCTGTGAGGACTCCAGGAATGTAGCAGTGCAGGTGCTGGGGTCCCCTTTTAGACACACCCCAAAACTGAAGCTTGGGCCCACACCACTGTGGTTGCAGTTCAGAACTACCACTCCCAGCGTTCCTTTTGTCACGGAATGGCTTTTCTTCTACTTGAGCTTCATGTCTATCCAGAGCCTGTGGCCTAGTCTCCGAGCTATGCCACACCCAGGTGCTGCTTGCTGCCTCCTGGCTTCCTAAGCAGTGTGGACACTGACAGGAGCGGCTGAACAGTCTGCACGGCTCCAGGCAGGGACCCCCCAAGTTTCTAGCCCTGATCTGTGGTCCACCCCCTCCCAATGTGCAGAAACACCAAGGGAATGGGTGGTAGCCCCGGATCCCTTGGCACTGGGCCAGACAGGACGTGGCAGTGTGGGAGCCCACGTGGCTTTTGTCACTCACATGGCTGGGTCAGACGGGAGGAGTCTTAGCTCCGAGATTTGCGGGGTTCTGCTGGTGCCCTCTGCCATGGAGAAGTCGCTCAGTGCCCTACATCCGAGAGCTGAAGCAGCAGCTTCTCCCTCCTGTTTCCAGGCACCGGCGATGTGCTATCGTTGCGTTGTCGCTGGACCATGGAAGTGTTGGCTTTTATTCGCCAAGCAGCGCTGCAGACTCAGAACTCACTGGAAAACGGTGACTTCTCTGGTTCACCCGCTGTGGGCTCCGAACTCAGGCAGGGCCCAGCTGGGTAGTGCTGCTGCCCAGCAGGGGTGGTGGGAGGCCGCCGGTGGGGACAGCCTTGCAAGGGGCTGTGGGCTGGACGGGGAGTGGCCCACGTGACCCTCCACGTTCCCCACATCTCAGGCTGACCGGAGCACGCAGGGTGTACAGCCCCTCGAGATCTGGGTCGGGATCCCCACATCCTTTCTGGCCTACTTGTCAGCCAGCTTGCGCCCCAAGGTCAGTCCTAGCTTGAGGAGCAGGAAGAGAGGAAAACGCTTTGGCCATCAGGTTCCGGCTGCACAGAACCATGGGACACGGGAAAGCACAGGGGACACGGGAAGGCACGGGGGACACGGGAAGGCACGGTCTTACTCTCCGAAGCCTTGCATCCGTTTCTGCCGTTCTGCTTGTCTCCACGGCACCTTAAGGAAGCGCTGGAAATCAAGGCCATCTGGAGCCGCACTGGACATGGGGAAATAGGCTCAGCGAGTCCCAACCGCTCCGCTCTCTGACACCTTCCCTCGCTTTATCCAACCCTACCCGCTCCGCTCTCTGCTGCTTTCCCTCGCTTTATCCAACCCTATTCGTTTCTTGCTCCGTAGATTCAAACACTTCTTCAACACTAATTTAATCCAATCTCTATATTTAAATCTGAAAGCTCCTGCCAGTCGATTGCATATTTTTAAAAAATTAAGCATAGAACCAGGGAGTGGCTGTGGGGGTGGGGCGGGGGAGGGCGTCTCCTGGCAACAGCACACATCTCAGCTCAAGTGGAGCCAGTCGCTTAAGGAGTCGGGTTGAGGGGGGTTGCGGGTGCGAGGCTGCGGGGGGATCCCTCGCCAGCCACAGATGCCTGTCTGAGTGGCTCTAAGATTCAGCATCCCAGCACACTCCAGAATTCCCAAGTCCTCCAGGAGGAGGGGTCTGGTGCTCCCTGTAGGTGCGAGAAATCACGTCCTCTCCTGGTTCTGCAGGAGGAGGGCCAGCTCTTATAGGCAGCACTGTGCAAGGGCCCGGGAGGGGCCGGGGTGGGTCCAGAGCCCACAGGCTCTTGCGTGAGGTCTTTCCCTCAGAGAAACAGAGGAGAGGAATGTCAGGGCAGGCGCATGAAGGCTTTGATGCACGTTTTTCCCAGGTTTCCAAGTCCATTGTAGGAGCCACTGCACAGCTGAGCCTGTGTAGCTTCTTGTTGGTACCAGGACCTGTGCTGCAGGCGAGAACCCTGAGTCTCAAGTCCAGTGTCACGCGCATTTTGAGACATGGAGACACACACCTTCCCAAAGGTACATCCCGCTGCTCTTTCCAGTCCGAGCCCCGGGGAGGCTAGACTTGGTCATCTTCTGTAGACTGCAGGAGGAGCAGCTGAGATCAGGAGCCTGCATGTGAGGGAGGCCTGAGCCTTGACCTCCACTGACTGCCCGGCTCTCCTGGCTCTGCCAGAGCTGCCCACGACTGCCTCACACTCCCACTCACTGCATGGCATGTGGCCGCCCCACAGGAGCACCACAGATACGCCCCAGAGGAAGGAAGGCCTCTCACTGGTTTGGCCATTCTTGATCCCAGCTGAGGAGGGCGGCGTGTGGGACTGAAATTGAACTCTTGCTGGGGCGACCCCAGATCTCAGTCCCGCCCAGCGCCTTTCCTGATGCTGCCATGGTGCCTGCCACCGTGCAGCCTGTTAGGGGTTCTGAGTGCTGTGGGCTCCCTCTTTCCCCTGCATCAAGTTGCTGTAGGGTATCGGCAACTTCCTGGCTCCTAGAGTAGCTTCAGTGTCCCCTGTGGGCTGCCCACCTGGAGGATCAGGGCCTTGTAGACTCTGGCTGGACCTCACTGGGAGTGAGTGGAATCTTCCTATGGAGCTGCTTCTAGGCCAAGTGGAGAAAGCAGGAGAGAGTGGGCTTCGGGGACACAGGGGAGGCTGGGCGCGGTGGGAGTGGCCCTGTCTTTTACCACCTTGAGCAGGAAGACAAGGCACGTTTGCTGGTGGACTCAAAGCTCAGCAGCCAGGAGAGTCGGCAAATCTGTGGCATTGAATCTAAGGCAGATCTGTGACATCATTGTCACTTGCTTGTAGATTTAACATGTTTTGCTTTCAGAGAGCAACCATCGCTGGTCACCTGGGAAGAAGAGTCCAGTCTGTGCCAGGCTCAGGCCCTGCTCTGATGTCTGCATGGGCTTTGTCTCCTGAGCCTGGGTCCTGACCTCGGCAGAGACCCCGTGTGGTTGGGGAGTGTCTGTTTCTCTACAGATTGCATTCTGGGGACGGTGCCCTGGCTCTGTCTGGCTCAGACCCAGGTGCTGTCACCCCCACCTGGCAGAGTGACTGCGTCCTTCCTACACTGCCCACCAGAAAGCCCGTGGCTGGACATGGCCTCCTGGGTGACTCTGGCACACATGTCCTTCTTTACGTGGAGGGCGGAGCAGTCACGCCTGTTCCTCACACAGTGCATCTCTCTGTGTCCCACACAGGACAGGGTTGGGGCCTCCCCGTGGCCTCCCCTCTTAGGACAGCTCAGTGACCACTGGCACTCCAGATCCATCCCACATGACCAAGCAGGCCTCAGGCCTATGCCCAAAAGGAAGGACACCAGAAGAAGAACACTCCCTTGTCCCCAGCAAGGTGACTCTAGTAAGGTGCTGGGAAGAGTAGGCAGCAAACCCCTGAGGCCCCGAGAGGCCTAGAACACAGAACAGCTGTCACCGTCACATCCTGGCTCTGAGTGGACACAGACCTCTGTTTCATAGAAAGAAGGATTTCTCTGCCGAGCAGGGGCCTGAGAGCCTGCCATTTCTGCCATCTTTTTAAAAAATTATTACTATTATTATTACTATTTACAATAGTTAATGCATTGCATAATATTGTCTTCATCATAGTTGTTCAGAGTACAAGATGCAGATGTGATTTCTTGTCTAAGCCTCATTAGTCCAGATCTTTCTTTTCATTGCACAAAGAGAAAGTAGCTGCATATTTAGTCCAGTAGTCCATAGCAGTAGTGGATTATCAGCTCCTCTGGCATTACCGGGGGGCTGTTGGCTTGAGCCTTGTACAACTAAGCATATTAATATGGTTTTCCTTTTCATACCTTATGGTTAGACTTTTCTGCTGGCTGGTTAAGACCAAGCTGAGCGTGTTATGTCCTCGGACCGGGGTTGTGCTTGGGCCACTCAGGCCCTCCTGGCACTGTCCTGGTCCACAAGGACCCCAGGTCCTGCACATCCAGAGGAGGAGACTGTGTCCTTGGAGCGGTGGCCACACGGCAGGCCACCTCTTCCCTGCCTTGGGAGCAGGCCAGGGCGATGGTGCAAAGGAAGCTGCTGTCGAATTGAGGGTTTTCGCTTTAGGCATTTTGTCTCTTTGAAAACTATTCCAAGAGCAGACTTGGGCAAAGTGACTCTAAAATCTAACTCCAGGGAGGAATTTGCAAACTGCAAACTGAAATCCATTTGCTTAAGTCAGAAGCAAGCGCCTGAGTCATGCTTGTTTAGATAGTTTTATTCCATTTGATACATTTTTGCGGGTATAAGCACATTTCCTGCAAAAGTTTATGTTGCCGAAAGGCAGCCTTATGACAAGCCGCGTAGTCTCTGCCCGGCAGCAAGGGCTGCTCGGATGCCTGTCGTGCGGCCTGCCTGCCAGCTCTGCCTGCCGCCCCTTCCCTGGGCACTGGGCCCCTGGGATGCCGGCTGGCTGCAGCCTGAGGGGTGGCAGGAAGTGACAGGTGCTGCTGTGGCCCAGGTCATGGGGCTGGGGCTTTCATGCCCACCACTGAGCCTTTACCTTGGGGCGGGGAAACTGAGGCACAGAGCTCGAAATGGTCAGCCTGAGACCACGCTGCTGATGCAAGCTAATGGATATTTTCTTAGTACCATGACATGGCTTTCCCATAGGTAAAAGGGGGGAGAGAGGGAGGGAGAGAGGGAGAGAGAGAGAGAGAGAGAGAGAGAGAGAGAGAGAGAGAGAACAGAATGGGCACAATGAGGGGACACCACAAGGCTTGAGTGAAAGGCCCCTGGCTGCTCCCAGAGTCATGTCATCCCTGGGCAGCAAGAGTTATTGAGGGATGGAGAGACTTTTAGTGGCATCTGTGACACGCCTGGGTCCCCACAGGTGCCTCACTGCTGTCCTCTGGCCCCAGTGGGGAGTCCATCCGGGGCCTGCACAGCTCAGCCTGATCCAAGCATCCCCCAGCTCTCTCACACATCTGTGATGCTCACATTCTGCACAAGAACCAGGACTTCCTGTGGGACGTGAGGTGGGAAGGTCCAAGCTACGTCTTGGACACCTTCCGGTCACAGCAATGATAGGCACAGGTCCAAAGATCAGCAAGGCCAGCTACAGGCCAGCTTCAGGGCTGGGTGAGCACCTACTAGACAACAGGCAGCAGGTTCTCACTATGCAAGAAAACAAGGGCTCCAAGGCCACCCCAGAAGTGTGCACCTAGGCATGTGCTACAGTTCCAATGCCAGTGTCCCCCAGGGGCTCATGTCCTGCAGGTGCTCATGGTGAGGCAAGGCCTGGGGGTCTTCAGGTCTGGGGATGCCCTTGAAGGGGCGCTGGGGCCTGCCCCTTCTTCCTGCTGTTTTCCACTACTGGGCCGTGAGCCACAGGCCTCTGTTCCGCCACACCCTCCTTAGTGTGCCATCTGACACAGACACCAAGGCACCTGGGCCAGTGGCTCAGGGACTGAACCCATCAGCACCATCAGTTCAAATAGCCTCCTCTCCATGCAAGGGCTGACCTGGGTGTGCGTGAGAGAGAGAGAGCAGGCTGGCTCGCTCAGTCTGTGAGAACAGAAGTAGTGGCAGAGGCAGGCTTGCCCTGTGAGCAAGTGCCCACGTGTATGGCGTGGGATAAAGGAGCGGGGAGCCGCCAGTCACCAAGATTATCATGCAGTAACCGGCTCAGGTACGAATCATCCATGGCTATGAAACCAGGGAGAGGGGCTGTGTTTGCTGAAGAAAAAGCTCTTTGCTTAGCCTCAGGGTCTCCCCACAAGCTCTTTCTTGATATCACAGTGAGAAAGCCTATGAGCTCTGAAACCTGGTGTCCCTGGGACCAGGTATGCAAAATTAAGGCACCCTCAGCCTCTGGCTGCATTTCTCTGAGAAGGAGCCATGCCCCAGATGCAGCTCCAGCCCCATCCCAGCCTGCTGAATGCCATAATGAGGCATGTCAAGCCACCCAAGGACAGCTCCTGGAGTGACTGACCTGCATTGTTCAAAAATATGTGTGAAAGCCTCTCAGGGCATCAGATTAGAAGACCACCAGAGTCCGAGTTCGAGGACAGAGTCCAGACTCTCTGCACCCACAGGGCATGAATTGGTCTCCTCCCATAGTGTTGCAGCAATCAGTAGTCAACGTGCATTTCTGAGACATGCGATTGAGAGCAGACCCAGACCCTGCAGCTGCCCTCTGTCACTGTCCCTGATACAGAGCCACAGGGATGGGCTGGTGCAGAGCAGCGAGGGCGCTCCAGCCGGGTGTTCTGCATTAGCACGTTGCCCTGCGAGTGAGCACCCTTCAGCTCTCACTCACAGGCATGGACAGTGCCCAGGGCCATCTCTCGAGGCCCTCACAGAGGAGGCACCACCTGCAGACCTGGGCTCTCTGGGACACAGCCACTGAGGGAATGTGGCATCTGCCATCTGGGCAGGAGGCTCGCCGGCTCCCCCAGGGAGGCCTGGGTCCAGCCATGAAGCTCCTCCTCCACCTCCACTGGGGCTGGCGGGGGGCATCTTCCCCTAGCTCGGGACACCCAGCCCAGGGTTGTGGATGGGCCTGGAGCACAGCAGCTGCAGGATCCCCTGCAGAGGGGCCCTGGATCCCCTGCAGGGCCGTGGTCCCAGACCCCTTCCCAGCACACAGCAGTTCCCAGGATGAGCAGCGGGACAAAGGGCCTGGGCTCCTTCCAGGGAAGGGCTTGGCCGGTGTTAGGGTTTGTGTCTAGGTGTCCCCCAAAGCCTCATGCGGTCACAGGTGGGCTGCTAGGGTTTGTGACTGGTTCAGGGGCAGTGCTGAGATTGCAGATAGGACGGCCACACTGCACAGGACGGGCAGCCTGTGTCCAGTGTAGGCGAGGTGAGAGGCTGCTCGCTGCTGCTCGCTGCTGCTCGCTGCTGCTCGCTGCTGCTCGCTGCTGCTCGCTGCTGCTCGCTGCTGCTCGCTGCTGCTCGCTGCTGCTCGCTGCTGCTCGCTGCTGCTCGCTGCTGCTCCACCCTTTCGCTCTGGCTACTTTTTTTTTTTTTGTCTTTTTGAGTCAGGGTCTTGCTTTGCAGTTCAGTCTAGTCTTGAGCTCACTTTCATAGCCCAGGCTGGTCTCAAACTCGCATCGATCCTCCTGCCTTGACCTCCTGAGTGCTGGGATTACAGGCCTACACTGCCATGCCCAGCTCTGCTTTTGCTGCTTTTTGCTGCTTTTCTGCTGCCATGATCTGCTCTCCTCTGCCCTGTGCCGCTCTGCCTGGGAGCCAGCAGAGTATGGAATAAAACCTCCACCAACTGAGAGCTACCTCCATCTTCCCTTCCTTGATTCTGGGTGTCAGGTATTTTGTCCAGCAAGGAGAGAAGAGCAACCAAGACAACAGGGCAGCGCTCCCATGCGTGGCCTGGGCTGAGTTCTTTGTTGTCACCAGTGTTCCCTCTTGCATATCCCTCGCCACAGTGCTGACGGGACCCCCAGCGAGGGGCACGGTGTTTGTTGCATGGAAATGGTTCAGCTTTGCCGCAGCGCGAGTCTCGGCGACTGTTTCGGGAGCAGGTGCAGGAGATGCTTTCTTGGGCTTGTGTGTGGCTCCTCTCCAGCTTAGAAAGCTCAGCAGCTGCAAGCCCGCTTCCTCGGCGTCGAGCTGGAAAGCCTCCTGCTCTTACAGCTCACCTCAAGTGTCACTCTGAGCTTCTGAGAAGTCTTCGGGCCTTTCATCTCGGCTGCTGGTGGAGCAAGTCCTGGCTCTGGGCTGCAGCCAGCACAGCCATGTTCCCAGCTGCCAGCATCGTGTGCCACCGGGCAACCCAGCAACCCATCCCTCCCCGCCAGTGCCTGGGCTCAGGTGCAATCTCTGCTGCCCCTGCAGACGCAGTGCCAGGCGCCTTGGCCACCTCTACTTTTCCCAGGAGCGGCCTATGGGCTGCAGGGGTGTTTGACCGGCTGTTCCTGGCACCAGGGCTGGCAAAGCCAGAGCTGTTTCCTGGGCTCCCGCTGCTGACAGATGAGCCAGCTCCTGCCCATAGCAACAGCGCCTCCCTGCTTGAGCCCAGCGTCCCCAACGTGGGTAGCCAAGGGCCTGCCTGACATGGCTCCTGAGGGTGGCCATGGCCATCTGCTCAGATACACGCCCGGGCTGTGGCCTCACCATGGAACGCAGTGGTCAGGGAGGCAGCCAGAGAAGTCCTGCTGACGGACAGCACCGAGGTCCTGAGGAGGAGGCCAGGTCCCCACGGAGGCCCTGACCAAGAGACCAGAGGTACGCAGAGCCCAGGGCTCGCTTCAGCAGCTTCCTACGTCTGTCTTTTTTTTTAAATTTTAGTATCAAGATTAAACCCTGTACCTCTGCACTGAGTGATGTGCCCAGCCCTTTCCGCTTTGCGCTGTGAGACAGGGTCTCACCAGGTCACTCCACGGCCTGTGCAGCCAATCAGCCTACAGTTCTTCCCCTCAATCGGGACAGGTATGGTGTTGGCCAGGCAGCTCTGTTGGAAGTCCCGGTGTGCCCTAGTGACACCAGGTAAGGTCTGGTCATCTACACTGTGACCCTCCAGCATCGGACGCCATCTGCAGCTGTGCTCTCTCTGCCAGGTGCTGGTCACTACCCAGAGATAGATCACAAGCAGGCGTACAGGAGCTCCAAAGTGAGTCTTCCTCTAGCAGGGCTGTGCTGCAGCCCCGGGGCTCCGAGCCCAGGCAGTGCATCCTAGACTAACGGAGAAGTGGCTGGGGGCTGCCACTTATCCAGGGCTATAGGCTTGGGGCGGGGGGCAGTGAGGAGCAGGGCTGACAGCTCGCTGTGCATTCTGGGTATGCAAATACGGGGTCTGGACCCCTCCCTCCTAGCCTCAGTCACTCCATGGGGCTCCTCCCTCTTCGAAGGGCAGCAAGACTGCTAGGATGCGGAGGGCACACACGTCAGAGTAGACAGTGGCGGAGGGACCCTAAACTGGTTGCTCCAGTCCTGGGGTGCAGGGGAGACCAAAAGGAAGTGAGGGGAAGGGGAAGCCAGCTGCTGAACAGACCACACACCCCACAACGGCTGCCAGGGGCAGTCACGTGGTTCTCACCTCTCTTACCCAGCCCAGCCCAGGCTAGGCTCAAACTTGTCACTGAACCTTGTGGCCCCCTGAGCTCTCTGTCTCTGCTTCTCAGAGTTCTGAGACATAGGCATGCAGCACCATGCATGCTCTGGGAGATTTTGAAACCCTCGGCCCTGGGGTGGGAACCGCTGCATGCCCCTGTGCCCTAGGAAACGCGCGGAGCACGCCGCCAGACGCGACTCCGACCATGAGCGGGAGGAAGTCCTGGGCCTAATGGAAGATCTCAATTACAGACTATTATTCCAGGGACGTCGCCTGGTCCCTCGGAGCGCGTATTCACTGTGGATGAAAAGCTGGCTCACTGTCAGTCGGCCCTGCAGGGCCTGCTGCAGAGATTAGATAAGGATCTGCTGTAATCGCTCCTGTCACTCTTTGTTCTATAAAATCATATTACGGTTGTTTCTCGGGCAGTGCGTTCCTCTCCCTCTGCTTGTCGTCCTCCTGCAGTCCTGGCCTAGCTCAGGGGAGTTCGGGCCTGCGCCTCCTATCCTAGCAGCCTGGGACGTGATAGGTTCAGAGGAGTGTGATCTGGAGGCGGGGCTTCCACACCAAGGCCCTTGCTTGGATTGCAGATGGTCACACACAAGTCTGGGGCAACGGTGACGGTGTCAATATTACCCAAGGACAGACAGATATTTTCAAAGAACTGACTGGATTTGGACACTAACAGAATTTGGGAGGACAGGAAAATAACCCCCAATTGTGATGTTAAGAGGTCAGGGGAGAAAGACCGCACCAGGGAGCATCTGGGGCAGGGACAGCCACAGCTTTTTCTGGTCCCACCAGCGCTGGTGTATCGGCCCCTTCCACACTGACCAGGGTCTGGGCTGCTGGGGGACCTCAGATGTGTGTGCTTCCGCCCTGTGTCTGCCGCCTCCTCTGCCCCAGCAGCGAGCTGCTCCTAGCAGAGGGAAGTTCCCTGCAGCAATGATCTGAAAGGAACCAGCGTCCAGATAAGGAAGCAGGCAGCGGAGGGGGCAGGTGTGGATCCACGCGGAGCCCACGCACCCCTCCCCGGGGGCACAGGGACCACATTGGCCCTGCCTGAGGAGCCAGAATCCACAGGTCAGTGCCAAGCGCTGCTCCACAGGTACAGACAGCAAAAATTCAGGAGTCCTCTGGGAACATGTTTCATGTCCAATGGGCAGAACAGCCAAGAGGGGAAAGAAGGAGCACTGAGCAGTCCCTGGGGGCTGTTGGGAGCCCCAGGAAGCCAGGAAATTAATCAAGTGTGTATAGGTGGGACTGGGCCTCCCTGCCTGGAACAGAAAGCTACCCCAGTGCTGCTGCCTGGAGTGTTGTACCCCAGCCAGTACCTGAGGGACCGGGCGGGAGGAGCTGCGAATGGAAGTCTTACAGCTCCCGGCCCAGGAGCAGCCCTGGCCCACACTGCCCCATCCCTGTTCTGTGCACTGGGGACCATTCCAGAGGCTCCTGGGGACCTCAGGGTGCAGCCTTAGCTGGAAGAGGGAGGGCGCAGAGGTCAGGGGTCTGCTGGGATCAGGTAAGACCGTGGCAACGTGGCTGCCATGTGGCATGGCTGGTGGTGTCCTCACGGGAGAGGGAGCCTTGTGGGTGGAGGCAGACACACTCAGAGGGAAGATGGAATGGAGAGCCAGGGAGAAGTCAACTTCTCCAAGCCCGGGAACTCTGAAAGCCTGGACTCCTCAGCCTGCAGAAGGAACCAATCTGCTGACCCCCTAATCTCGGGCCTGAGCCTCCAGAGCTGGGGGCAAGAGCTACTAAGTCTCTGGCCATTCAGCCTCAATTCCTTTCTCAGAGGGGGTCACCCTGGCTGGATCCTCAGGGGGTGGTTCAGCAAGGGCTGCCAACCCTCAGGGAGAGCTGGGGATATCTTGAGTCACCTGTGTATGTGTGGACCCCTGAGGAATCTGGTGACCACCCACTGCGACCCTGAAGTCCAGGCTGGGGATGGGGGCTGGCATCACTGCTGCAGATTCTCAGACAGGCAGCAGGAGGAGGGGTGCAGAGAGTGACCCTGAGGGCCCAACCACAAGGGCAGCACGCAAGGGGTGGGGCCCGGGCTGCCACCCACCTGCTCACTACACTGAGGAAGGGGAGGAACAGGGTGGGGGGGGGATCCGGCTCAGACTCCTCCTAACGGCTGTTTGCAGAGTGCGGGGATGGCCGGCCTGCCCCACACCATGCTGACAGGAGATGCTGCAGAGGGCTAAAGCCCAGCCAGGCCCTTCCCAAGAGCAGGACTCGGGCATGAGAGGCCGGATTCCAGCGTGAGCTGGAGTGTCACTTGTCACTGGCCAGGTCAGTCTTCCCTGCCTGCCAGCTGAGCCTTCATATCATGGGGTGCTGGTGTGGGTTTGATGTTGGGTTAGCAGGACCCAGAGGAAGACAGAAGGTTGGAGGCTGCGGTACAGGTGCAGCAGGAGCTGGGAGGAGGAAAGCCCCCTCACCCTGAGTACAGCACGCAGGCCTTCTCCCTTGAGAAGACCTGCAGCCTGTGCCCAGGGAGCGCGATGGCCGCTGAGGACCCTTGGTGCTGGAAGTGGGGTTCCCGTCCCCCGAGGGCACTGAGAAGGCACATGATTCATCCAGCTCTGCTGTCGCCCAGGCCTGCTTGGAGGCTGAGAGGGGCACCCCTGTGATTGCAGAAGTGGGGAAAGATCTGCTGGGGTGATTCCCCCAAGCCCCCTAAGATGTCCCATCCTAGCCCAGTCCCTAAGCTAACATGCTACTTAGCCCGGGGAACTTGGGGTACACAAGGGTGGAAGTTGCTATGCAGGTGCCCATGAGATCCAGAGGTGGTCGGCGGTGGAGGCCACGTCCCAGAGGACAACAGTCTCTGAAAGTGCAGAGGGGGTAAGAGGGGAGGGGCGATGAGAGAGGGCATG
Source organism: Myocastor coypus (assembly GCA_004027025.1). NCBI lineage: Eukaryota > Metazoa > Chordata > Mammalia > Rodentia > Myocastoridae > Myocastor > Myocastor coypus. The sequence continues at coordinate 27,738 of PVJA010025462.1, forward strand.
CGGGAGGGACCCTGCTCCCTGACTGACACTGAGGTAGGAGGAGGCTGTGAGCCTCGTGCTGCGTGGGCGGGGGAGGGGCCTCCAGTGCAGCCACTAGGGAGAGCACAGCTCTGCTGCCCGCCTGGAGCCCCCAGCCTCAGCTCTCCCACCGCGTCACAGCCCTGGCGCTGAAGCTCTGACGCACCGCTGCTGTGCGTGGAGCAGCGCAGTACCAGCCCGGAAGCTGGGCAAGGCCCGGAGAAGCGGACAGAGGAAGGAGAGACCGCCCAGGCCCATTCTGCTGTTTGGTCTTTGACAGAGGCCAAACACACACGCAGAGGAGAGACAGCTTCCTCAGGAAAAGGCGCTGGGAAAACGGGCTCCCCGCACAGGGAGGATGCGGTCCACACCCAGTTCTCACCTTGTGCTAAACTAAAGTCAGAATGGATCAGGGAACCAAGTGTACCTCAGAAACACTCCATCTGCTGGGAGACAAGCTAGGCGAACGCTTGGCGTCTCAGGGCGCGGCAGGGGCTTTCTGAACAGAACTCCAGCTGCATGGGAAACAGTACTAAGGATCAACAGAGGGGATCCGAGCAGGGCGAGAGGCTTCCGCACGGCGGAAGGAGCAGCCGAGAGAGCGCGCAACAACCGACAGAGTGCGAGAAGTTTTGCCAGCTTTCCTCAGGCCGCCGTCTAACAGCTAGAACTTAAACAGAACTCAAGAACATTGGACCCTCCAAAATAAAAGACCCTACCAAAAACAGGCAAACGTACAAATGTACAAACGTGTCCCAGGAACACAAATGACCAATGCATCTTAAACGCTGCACATCGCTGGCCATTAGAGAAATGCAAAGAGGGCACTGAGATTCCACCTTACCTGAAAAAGCTTGTGTTGTGAAGAAATACACAATAACGAATGCTGGAGGGACTGCAGGGGTGGGGCGGGGGGGGGGGCGGTAGAAGGAGCCTCTCCTCACTGTCCGGGGGAATATAACCCAGCATGGCCTCTATGAAAATTGGTCTGGAGATTCTTTAAAAAACTAAAACTGACAGTTCCATTCGATCCAGCCATTCTTGTATGTACCTGCCGGGAAGAGTCAAGGACAGCCTAGTATAGGGACCCATGCACACCTGTGTTTGTAGCAGCACAATTCTTAGTAGGTAAATCTTAGACGTGGGCCAGATGGCTATCAGAGGTGAATGGATAAAGAAGATGGGGCATTTATATACGGTGGAGTACTACTCTGCCATAAACAAAGATAAGCTTGAGTCATTTGGTTTAGGGAAATTCAGTATCATTTCCAAGATGTTGAGTTTGGGGTCTTTTTTTTGGCCATTTTTAATTTTTTTTTAAGTTTTCCAAAAGTAGAAAATGGACACCCCTCCAGACCATAAGGTTAAGTGAAATAAACCAGCCGCATGAGCTCTCGTGTCTCGTGGCTCGTTATACGAGAAATACACATCAATAAGGATCAAAGTAAAAAGTCAGGACACAGATAAACCTTGAGCAGCCAAGAGGAGGTACGAGAGCAGATTGGAGCGAAAGGGGTGGAAACGCGCCATGCGCGTGCGCCACCTCAGCGACGGGGACTCACGCAGCGCGCATCGCAAAGGAGCCCAAATAAGCCAGGCCGCGGCTCGCTGTCTCCCCCTAGTGGGCAGGGCAAGGCTCGCTTTTCCCCGGACCCCGCTGCCCAGTGGCTCCAAGAGTCTGCGCCTTCTTCCCCATCCAGAATGGACAGAGGACAGGGTGGGGTCCAGGCTGCAGTGCAGGGGCAGCCACTTTGCAGCTCGAGCCCTCGGTCCCCTGCCTGCAAAGCAGGGCAGCACCACTGCCTCCTTCGAGGTCTGCGCCAGAGATGAGAAGAGCCCAGCCTGCGTCAGAAGCACCTGCCACCACTGAGGACTCGCTTCCTTCCGGTCGGATCTGAGATGCAGCTGGGGCAGGTGGAGCAGGCGCCAGGTCACGGGGCACCAAGGTGCGCAGGTTGGCACTGACACACACACGCTATTCAGGAGGTCGGAGGGCGGGCCCGGCTGGAAGCTCTGGGAGGTCTGTGTCCCTGGGCGTCTCCTTCTGTACCAGATCCTGATTACTGGGATACAATAATCAGAATTTCATACAAAGATACACGGTGAGGTGAGGGCGGCAGCGTTTGGCTCTTGCTCTGTGCGCCCCAGGGGTGCCCACGGTCAGCCGCTAACCCTTCTGTGCAGTGCCCTGCCCGTCGTTTTCCTCTTGCCCTATCCTGACCCTGGCCCAGTCCAGAGTTCACAGACGACCCTGGATCGGGGCTGGCCTAGGCCCGGGGTCCCGACACAGGGCACGCATAGCCCGCCTTTGCCCCAGGGAGGCTCTCCTGCTCCCCTTCGATGCACCCAACCCTGGAGGGAGAGGCCGCCCCAGCCCCGGCCTCACCGCACTGGGCTGTGTGTGTCTGCCTCACTTAAACCTGGTGTGAAAAGATTGGCTTCTCACAGTGTTCCCTGCGCTTGCCTGCTGTCCCGGGCCCTGACCCCAGTGGGTCTGTGGGTGCGGTGTGCTATTTCCGGGTCCAACCCACTGGCACGTCCCCCTTGTGGATGTAGAAGTGGTGAGGTGGGGGCGCTCATTGTCCCCCCCCCACCTGCCCGACCTGCACCGCAGACCTCTGTACGTTAGGGCTTCTGTGTCCTCTTTAATGCCATCATTTCATAAACAAAGGTTGTTACTTCTCCCGTGTTTTATGGGTAGTGTAATTGTGCAAGCAGCCTAGAGATGCTTTCATGTTTCATTGGAAAACATGGAGAGCTTTGCCTCCTAATTCTTCCATGACAGGTATTTTTAACACTGTAAAGTTGGAATGCAACTCCCCCGTCTCCCTCCCTCCTCCCTTTCCCTCCCTCTCTCCTCTCCCTCCCCTCCCTCCCCCTCCTCCCTTCTCTCCTTCTTACCCTTCCCCCTCCATCCCTTCCTTCCCCTCTCACTACTTCCTCTTTTTCCCTCCCCTCCCTCCCTTCTCTTCTCTCCCTCCCTCCTTCCCC